>WAAE01008061.1:403676-450623 GCA_013400495.1 Nicator chloris
GGGAAGGAGAGGGGAAGGAGAGGGGGAAGGAGAGGGGAAGGAGAGGGGGAAGGAGAGGGGAAGGAGAGGGGAAGGAGGGTGCCCTGGCTGAGAGGCCCTTGCAGGGCCTCCCCGGCACCGTCCTGGTCTGCAGGGACAGCTCTGAGCAGACAGGAGGACCAACACCAGCCACACCTTGTGGAGTGATGGCTGGAGAACACTTTCCGCTCGCGCAGGGTCTGCTGGGGATCCCACCGAAGGAGGAGGCTCAGCAGCTGCTGCACACCTCTAGTTCACCTCCACTGGGCACGGCTGCCCTTCCTGGGGGTACCACCTCCTCTTCATGGTTAAGAAACAGTGCAGAAAATTATCTTATCTTGAAGACATCTTGATTCAGACATGCGAAATTTAAAGCTCACCTTGGTGGGGCGGCCCAATGCATGAGTTCATTTGTTCATTTTTTGTCTCAGCATTCCTTGGTGACACCAAGGAATGGATTTAGCCTCCTTCATTTCTCACCCCACGCTTTTTGATTCAGATATCTGTGCCATTTTTCCTAAGAGAGGAGAGGAGGTCTGACTGACTGCCCCAAAAAGATCCTTGATGGTAACATTCCATTGACAGCTGATGAGTGCACTCACTTGAATTCCTTTCCCCTCATTCTAAGGCAATTGCAGGCCAAAAGCCTCCCACGAGAGCACTTGCCCACAGCATGGGTGGGCTCTAACACCCTGCTGGGCCATACCCCCTGTGCTGGAGCTGCTAATTCAGGACCCTGGGGAACTGCTGGCAGCACTGGAAAATAATTGGTGCCCTGGTTGAGATGTGGTGGAATGTTATTTGCACTGTATTAAATTGCATTGAGTGAATGCATATTTGAGTATTTGTATAAGCCCATGCACATGCATTGACTGTTCATGGAGATTAAGAAAGTCTTTTACCTGCTCAGGTCTTTGGCTTCCCACCCATTGTGACAGGCTTGCAGTAGCCTTCCACCGTTAGCAAAATCTTACAGTTTTATAGAGGAATGAGCACTGGGATTACTTCAGGAGCCAGGTGGTTTTTCCTGGCATAGCTCAATTTGCTGTGCCCATCAGCAAGGCGGGTGCAGAGTCAGGGGTGCCTGGACCAGTGGCTAAGCCTGTGTCAGGAAAAGCTGGCTGTTGCCACCCAGAGCAGTGAGCTGACCTCAACCCCAGTAGAAGCAGCCCTGCCAGGTCTGCATGAAGCAGCTGTCACCAGGCAGGTGATGTTCCTGACAGGTGAGCAGAGAAACAGCTAATGCCTTCTTCCATTTGAGAAATGTTTCTTGACACTGCTTGGGAGGTCATCGTACTTCCCCCAGAACCATTTGTCTTCTTATCCCCAGCCTGTTTGCATTCCTGCCACATCCGCCTTCCCTGGATTTGCACAGCCACTGGCACCTGGCAGATGCTGCCTGTCCCAGGAGCAAGGAAATGCTCAGTTCAGCTCCATGTGTGCTGTATCTGTCACTGTTGAAAATCCCCTCTGTGTGCAGATACCTGAGAGAAGGTGTCCATAGGAGAGACGTTGCTGCCTGCACCCTCAAAAATGATGCATCCAGATCCAGTGAGTGGCTCCCTCAATAACACCAGCACAACATGGCCTTGCTCTGCTGGTGTCCCTGACCCAACCCAGTGATCTACCCTGGAAGGGGCACTCAGTGTGTGATGCTCTATCTTTAGCAAAACATGGAAGCCACAGCCAGCTCCAGACAGTTTTGGCTGGGAATGGATAATTTTTCCTCATTCTCTGTTAAAACAGATTTCAACCATTTAAAAAGAAAGGGAAAAATGAGACAATAAAGTTTCCAAGACTGAATAGCAAGACCTCACAAACAAGATCAAAGCAGAGGAATCCATAATTTTGATGTTGAAATAAATGCCTTTTCCTGGATTTATTTCTCCTGTAAAGGGTGCAGTTGTGTCCAAACAGCAGAGGGCCTGCTTTCCTGGAGAGCAGAACCTGTGGTGCCAGTACCTGTGCAGAAGGCAGCAGGGAAAGGCAGAAGGCAGCCAAAACATCTGGGAGGAAAGGGTTGGATCCAGCTCCACTGCAAAACAGGCAGAAGTGAGTGAGTCCAGAGCCCAAAGACATCACTCCCAATTTCCTTGGGCTTCATTACTGGAAGAGCAGAGCACGGCAATGACAGACAGCCAAGTTGTGGTGGAACTCACAAGACAGAGCAGCTCTGATAGGGAAAGCATCACTGCATGGGAAACCATTGTGTGTTGGAAACTATTTGCTTTATTTATTTATTTATTTTCTCTCCTCACTGTTCCTTGATATGGTTAGGTGTTTTCCAAATCATTCCCATGTGGGTGGAGAGCTCGAGGGGCTATATTTCACATATCATAATCTGTGTGACTTGATTAATTCGGCCGTATGTTCAAACCTCATGAAATTTGCCAGTTTTGCTGAGGTTTAAAATAGATTATATCCATCTCCTACCATCAGTTTTGCAAATAACCACTTGTTGGTTTCTTAAAGTGTTACAGATAGAGAAAAGGTTGTGAATTGCCAAGGACAAGTCGTATTTAAAAGAGATAATATGTTTTCTGTGCGAGCTCAAATGAGGAAATGGATGGTTGTGAAGCTCTTTAAAGCATGGTTATGTCAAGAGCAAGAAGATAACTTTTGTTTTTCATTTATATGCAAGGTGAAGAAAGGACAAGACTTTTTTTTCTTCTCCTCTGAACTCCTACAATCTTCTGCCATAGAAATTGGTGACAATTGCTGCAAAACGACCCAACTGGGTCAAGGTGTAATTTTGAATCTTGAGTATCTTTCACTCTGCGAGCAATTTGAATGATTTGACTTTAACACCTTGGCAACCCATCACTGGAACAAATAGAAATCTGGCGAGCAGATGCCAGCACAGAGCAGCATTGATCCAGGCTGTGGGAAAGGCCAGCTGCTGCCTTCCCCCACACCCAAGGGCCTTTTCCATTGATTCACCTCTGTTTTGGGTAATTGGCTTTTGCACATCAGACTGAAAAAAAAAAAAAAAAAGAAAAGCTGCTCCTTTTCTTCCCCCACTTCTTTTTTCTGGGAGATTTTCTTAGGTTTGAAGAAAGAACGGGTGAATTTTGAGTTGCAGGGTGAAGATGGACTTTGAACAGCAGGGTGAGGGTTCTCAGACTGCACTGGATGTAGGAGTGCGACAGGGCTCAGCACCTGGTGACCCTGCTCCCGGCACCAGCCACAGCCCTGTGGAGTGGGATGAGATTTGCTGTTATACGTGTGCAGTCCCCAATGTCCCTGCTCACAACTACTGCTGTGCCAACCACCTCCCTGGGACAGAAGAAATGCCTGTTTAATTATTGCGGCTTTGATTTTGACAGCACAAATTTCCCTCGCTGCCTTCTAACCTTCACGGTTTCCTGCCAGCAAAGATAAAGCCCGTTTGCAGAGGCTGTTTGCTCCTGTTTGCTCCCACACCAGATAAAGGCAGGGAGAGGAGCAGAGAGTGATGCCTGCCACAGCCATGGGACCTTTGCCTGTACGTCCTGAGGATTCCAAAACCAGGAGTTAACCCAGCCTGCAGCAGCACCTGCTAGTTGTGTATAAATGAGGCTGTGATTTGGAATATCCTTGGCAAAAGCAGCCAGCCCTTTGTTTTTTTGGGGCCAGGAACTTCTCAGCAGGGAGGGGTGGAACCTGCCCACAGCACCTAGAGTAGGATCCTGCCTGTAGGATGCAGAATTGGGCCATCATGGAGCAGGCTGGCACAGGCAGTGCCAGGGTGATCCCAGTGCATTCCCCCTTACCGACATCAGCAAAGCTCTGGGTTTGTCTGTGGGAGGGATTTGGAGGAAACTCATCATCCAGGTGGTCATTCAGATGAAGTTTTGACTGCAGTTCATTTGACACCACTAGCTGCAAATGTTTTGTCACCATGTTGCAGTACCAGTTTAGACTGTTTTCTGCATTCTGTTTAATGCCAGCTGTGGTTTCATTAGCATTACTGGCAAAACCCGACGGTACTTTGGAATATGTCCTGATTTCCCATCTTACTGTGGAGCAGAAGGCTTGCCCATGCTCCTTGCACCACACACATGGAAAAACAGCAAATCCAGAGCGCTCCACAGCAGGTGGATGCACTGACCTCCCCTTTGCAGTGCTACAGAGCTGTCTCAGCACCTCCTTTTACGTCTGCCCCTTGCCTGAGCCCAAGGCAGAGCACAGGGGCCTAGGGGAAGGGTTTATGGGAGCAGGGGCTCAGAGAAGCTCTCCACATCACTCCCCTTCCACTGGGTAATGCGAAAATTACCAGTTTAGGGAGGTCTTGCCTCAGTGATGGAGAAGCAAAAAGGTTCTCTGTGATGGCAGTTGGGCTGATCCAACTTGGTAGCTTGAAACCACTGATTCAGCAATCAGTAAAATATGCACTCTCTTTGATAACAGCTAATTTATTCACATGAATAAAACTTAAGCACCTGCTTATTCCCATTGACCTCACTGGGCTTTAGACACAAATGCTCACTGTAGCAGGACCAAGAAAGAAGAAAATAACCCAACAAAACACAGCACAGACCTCCATCCCCAGGTATCTGTTGTTTCAAGTGATACATTTTTAATACAGCTTCACTGGGGGGAATAAATGCAATGAAAAAGTGAAACGTAAAAGCCCAGCTGTGTGGATACCTGTGGTGGAAGTCTGACTTCCACTGGGGTAGAGGCTGTATGGATGAATTTGTTTTTAATTTCATTCTATTGGAAGGAAAAAAATGGAGGCAGATACATGAAAAATTAAAGTGTTGTGCTTCATATCTTGTGTAATTAGCAAAGCTGACAAACATAATTAGAAAAATTTGTCTGTTAAGCAAACACTGATTGTGGGTGAGGATAACTAGCAGTGTTTCCTCCAGGAACAGCTGGGAGGTGAGGGTCTTGCCTCAGCTCTCCTGGGTTTATTTCGCAGGGATGCTGGTAGTCAGCAGCTGCTCTCAGTGCTCAAGAGCTTCTTTGGTTGGTGCCGTTTGATGTGCTGTAACAACTGCTCCATCCTAAGTGCGGTGTTGTGGTGCCAAAGAGCTTTGATAGGGGAATGTTCCTGCCCAGCCCAATCTATCTAGCTGGTTATGAGTCTCCAGGGCAGAGAGGACTCTGCAGCTGGAGGTTTCTTTCCTTTCTCTCTGTGCAGCTCACAAGCTGGTGTTACAAACTCAGTGGCAGGCTCTCCTTGCCTTGGTGCATGCCAAAGACTTCTCTTGTATTTTGATGATCACCAAGAGATATTTTTCTTTCACAAGCTCCTCAGCTGCAGCTTCTAAATGAGCCTTTATAGCTTGGAGGAGCTGTATATTGCTACCCTCTGGGTGCCATACTGGCGGTATGACATTAAAGTATCAGATGCTGAGAGAGTTTTCAGTGGCCTCATTCCAGGACTGCTGCTTTTAGAAGAATTGGTGCCTTGTTGTGCATTAAATTATTTATAGATTGTTCTGTTGGTGACTGGATTTGAGAATTAAAATGTATATGTGAGAAAAGGTTTTCAATAATGAAATAAGGTAACAAAAAGATAAAGCCATTATATGCATAATTAAAATGATACATAACTGTATCTTCTCTATGTAGCTGCTTCAGCATCTCAACTAACTTATTAAGCTGAGTAATCAGCCCCTGAATCCTCCCCCTGTCCGAGTTTGGCTACTGTTGTTGCTAAAGATGCTGCAGAGCTGCTCTGAGTAGGGCCCTGGCTGGTGCCTTGGGGACAGTAGTCCCATCTTCCCCCTTTTCCCTGATTTCTGGGCCTGGAGAGTGGGTTAAGGCTGAACTGTGACAAGGCAGAACTGTGACAAGGCAGAAAGACAAAGTCTTCAACTTGCTCAATAAGCTGTTTTTATCATATCCCTTCATTAGTGTGTTCCTGTTTCAGGTGTCAGGGTGCTCAGAGCTTTCTGAGGGTGCACTAAGCAGTTCAGACATCCCCTTCTGAGAAGCAGTAAATCTTTTCTCCTGGTCTATTTCTTGGCATGATGTAGAGCTCAGACACTGAACTGAAGACACTGAAGGCTAGACTGGGAGTAATTTTCTTAGGATAGGCAGCTCTCCCTGCAGGCATGTAGTTGATGGGCAGTGGCTGTTGAAAGAAGCTGGACCAAAAACCTCCTTAAACACTTCTCTGGAGCATCCTGTACCTGTAATGGAAAATGCTCCTGTGGGGCAGGTTTGCTGCGAGTGGTGAGGGAGTGATCATGGCCCCACAGGTGCCTTCCTTGGGTACAGAGCCCTGGGGAGTGTCTGGCCACACTGGACCTGCTCAGTCCCTCTTAACAAACCAAGGGGACAGGGAAGGGCAGTGCCTGAGAATGCTGCTTTGATTTGCCCTGGGGTGCCTTGGAGACTCATGGCCAGAGAACCACAAAATGAGCTTGCATAACAACATAGGCAGCCAGCTCTTTAATTAAAAAAAAAAAAAGTGGTTTCACCACTTCTCTAGCTGGTCCCAGCTGGAGCTGGCACTGTGGTAAGTGTGCAAATACAAAGAAATATCATTTCCTGCAAACTTTCTATTTTCCCTCGAAGCCCAAAATCCTGCCACTGCCAGACCCCACACGGCACTGCACTTGTGGCTTGCAGTACTTCCAGCTACAGAAAAGACTCGTGAACCTCTGCATTCACAGAGAATAATTTAAGCCTTAACCTTTCCTTACAAGACGTGTGTCCTTGTCTTGCTGTAAAGTCCACCCTTACGTAACACTGAAATGCACTTACTCATTGGGGTTCTGGGGAAGGCTCCTGTCCCTGGATGCTCCCTGTCTACCCACCTCAGTCCCCATAGCTTCACCTGCCCAAGTAGTAAGGAATTTTGGGTTTACCTCGGCTGTGCCGAGGTTCCTGGTGTTGAGATGGCTGATACATGCCCAGATCCTGCCTGCATTGGCCAGGACGGTGCTCAGTCCTGCTCGCTGGGGCTGTGTGCAGGGAGCAAGTGGAGCCTCCAGCAGCAAAAGGAGGCTGAAGCCACACACTTAATTTATTTTTCTTGCTGTTCAGATCAAATATATCTTGAATTTTCTCTGCCTTAAATTGTTTGAACTTTTCTTGCCAAAGACCTTGCTTGCTTTCCCCGAATAGTTTCAGTTTGCTAGAGTGGTGTATTTATTGTTGGAAGTTCTTTGCTCGGGATGCTCAAGTTGGCAGGGATCATCTCTAATGTTCTGGGCACAGGCAAGAGGATGGGTGTAAGGCAAGGGAGTAAGGAGCCACGTGCCTTTGTGACAGTGTCTGATCCCCAGGGAGAATCATCATGGCTTTGTGGGCAGCATCGCCCAGGAGTGCTTGGCAAGCCAGGTGGGATGCAGATGCTGCACATGGGCTGGTGCTGGTGGGAGAATAACTGAATCTCTGAACGGGCATAGGCGGCTGGGATAGGGCTGGGAAGAAACTGGTCGGAACAGCAGAAGAAAGAAGGAAGAAGAAGAGCTGAGGCACTGAGTTTACAGACTAGCTGCCAGCATAAAAGGACAGACCCTGAGAGCTGTGTGGAGCTGCCTTTGGGAGGCAACATAGAGACTTTTGAATAACAAGGTGCTGATAGAAAAAGGTGCACCTTTTGAATAACAAGGTGCGTGAGAGACCTTTAGATAACACGGGGCTGATGGTTGGAGCCCCCTGAGGTTTTTGAAGAAGCACTCTGAGTGTCGTGGCCTTTGGACTACCTTAAATGGTGTGACGTTTCCACACTGCTAGATTAGCAGTGGCAAATATGTGATGGGCAACGTGAAAGCCTAAATTTGCTTTAACTTAAGGATGTGTTTTGATTTCATTGGTTATTTTACCAAGAACAAGGTTGGCTTGGTTTAATGGCTTGATCGCTGAACTTGTCCTAATTAAGCTTTGAAAGTTGCATCCCTTTGAGGAAGGGGTCGTGTCCTACCTTGGTGGGTGTTGTGGCCCTGCTTGGGGACAGCTGGCTGCCAGAGTGGGTTAATTGCACCGCAGTATCAGCAGATCTGCTCACACCAAGATGCCTGTGCCCTTCTATGGAATAAAATAAAGGATAATGTCTACACCAGTGGCTGTGGCATGTAGGGGAAAAAAAACCAAAATAACAAACACTGAACAAAACAAAGCTAATTGATTATCACAGCTAGATAGGTCTCATTATCTAACCTGCTTAAAGCTGTTTGAAAGCTCTCTGTGGTACCCTTGCTGGATGTACCCCAAAACATCTTCTAAAAGGCAGGGCTGGAGCTGTAGAAAGTGGCAGGTGCCTGGAAATATCAAATTGCCTCATTCCTGCAGTAAAGAGGGGAATAACAGAGTGATATTTTCCTGGCTCTCCTCTGGCAGCTGCCATTTGAGCACAGCAGCGTCCTTCCTTTTGCAAGCAAAGCAGGAAGGCAGGCAGGATTCACCCTGCTCTTCAGGGGGAAGAAACTAATTACCTGCATTTCTGAACGAGGTTGTTGGTGGTCAAGGCAAAACCCTACGCCATGCAGTCAGCAGAACCTGGTGCTTTGCCTTGGTGCCTCCAAGGACATACACATTATGTTGTCCTCAACATTTCTGGCAGATTTTGCTGTTCTTTCTCTTGTAGTATCACCATTCTAAATCCTTGAGCCCCAGGGTGCTGCAGCCATGGCCACGCATGGATCCTCACCCCTGAGTCTTTCCCAGCTTTGGAAATAGGTATGGCAGCAAATTGTGGGCAGTTTGTGTAGTCCAGCTGGAAGTACCTCTAGACTCTGCAGTGGCAGGGTGATGCTGATTGCATTCCTGAGCACGGTTTAGTAGGAGATGAGATTGTTCTTGTGGTACTTAGGGCAGGAGACAGCAGGTCTGGACAGTTGGCTCCCATAGAGTTAACAACGGGTCCTTGATAGATATAGCCAAAGAGAGCAGTGGCCCACTCAACATGCCAGGGCATGTCTGAGCTCCTGACAAAGAGCTGTTCCTGGTGTCCCAAGGAGAAGGAGTCTGCTTGTGACGTGATACAGATGGCCACTTTGACATTTTCAATCAAATGTGTTGACAGACCTTGTGTCATGAATCTGTAGAAGTACAAATATATAGTCTTTTCTAAAAAAAAAAAAAAAAAAAAAGGAAGAAAAAGGCCAAAACAAACCTGGCATGATTAAGTGTATCCAATTTACCAGATGGATTTCTGCTCTGCTGTGCAGGATGTTCTCTTCCAGGAGTTTCTCTGCATTTCATATTCTCTTATGTAGGAATGTGAGTTCTCTCCATATAATGGGTTTGATTGGTATCAAAAGATAATCTAGAATTATTCCTGCTGGAATGGATCTTGGGAAGGGACCAGGGTTTGAATTTTTGCATACATCTCACAAGCACAGAGTAGTGGCTGGCCATAACTACAGCCATCTGCCTCGTCCTGCCATCACCACCAACACACACAGTCCTTGCAGAGGAGAACTGTGCTTGTAGCAAAGATTCAGCAAGGTAAAAACATTCATCTTCTTTTATGGTTTGTGCTACAGGGGTTATGATGCAAAAGCCAAACCAAGCCAGGGATGGGTTTGGGAGACCAGCAGTGCTGGGGCATCCTTTCACCTGGCTGCCAGAACAGAGACTTACATGACAGGAGGAGTTCCCAGGTCCTTGGTGAGGAGAGAGGGGCTGGGACCTGTGTCCTTGGCTCTAACTCTTGTGTGGGAGTGGTTGTTGCAGTTTGCCCACCACCTATAGTGGTCTGGTACATACATGACTGGTGCTGCATGACTTGTAATACCTAATGAAATAACACTGTTTACAGACAGGCAGATTTATTATTCCTTAAATTAGCATTTGGGGCGAGGGGCCTGCTAGTAAAGGCAAGTTCTGTATTGAATGTTTCAGCTCATTTGCCAAAGTCAGGCACTGTATAATTTGAATCCCTGTGGGGAGGAGTGTAATCTGAGGATTTGTTTGGTCTCTTCTCTGTTATGATTGTTTCCTGCAAAGCTGCTTTGGTCCCAGGTTGCGATCAACTCTGGTTCTCACTGCAAGCAGAATCATCTGGTAGCCACAGGAAAATGCTCTGGACTGGTCACAACAGGTTAAATTATTAATTTCAGTTCTTTTGTTTTAGTAATTAAAAATTCCTCTTTTTTTGTCATATTTTGAAAATTGTCCAACACACTGTGGTGATGCAGGGCTCTTATTTCTATCCTTGAGTAATTTCTTCCAGCTCATGCAGCCTGTGGGGTGCTCCTGAAATACTTCTGCAGAGTTCCTGGTACTTTCACCTGAGGGCTGGTCACCTGAGAATTGTGATATTACTGCTTCCTCTGGTTTCATCGCCTTGCTTGTGAAGCCAGAAGGCTCCTTTTTGTTCTGTTCACCAGTTGCCCACAGCATCAATAATTGTTTGAGACACTTGTACAGCTAATAGAAAGAACCTGTCAACAAGAAAAGCTCATTGTAATACCACTGCTTTAAAGAGACTGGGGAAAGCAACAAAGCCAACCAGAAAGTGTGTTGTTCCTGTAGTCACATAGATCTGGGGACAGGAGATATAAGTAGAGCTTAATTCTCTCCCAAATGGATGTTCTGTTTCACACCCCAGCACAACTTCTGATTTATGGATTTCTTAACATCACAATATTTTCATTGCTGAAAACTAAATGGGAAAATGCAGCTAAGCCCTGATCTAAAAGCCTGAGGTAAATACAGGGACAGTACCTGCTGTTACCAGTCCTTGGACCAGCCCTAGCACCGAGCATGGTGATAACAGCATTTGAATTCTCAGTTTGCAGAGGACTGGAGAATTTCTACAATCTCTTGAAAGGGATATTGAGCCATGCTGCAAGTAAATTTAAACAGGCAGCCTGTGTCCTGAGGTTATCTTGGGCTAGGCTACCAAGCCTAGCTGGCTGAAGAGAAGTGTGATGCTATGAGGGGAAGAAAGGAAGGCACTGATCTGTGAACTAATGAGGAGAAGGAAGATGTGCAGCTGAGCTGCTTCGTCAAGGTAAAATGTTGTTGGCTGGGGATTCAGTTAAGCCATGCTGGAGGTTCAACTCTAAAGGCTGGGATGGAGACTGAGAACTCTGAACAAGGACATGAACAGGCCAGGGCAAACTCTGGTGTTCCTGGTCATAGTGCAGGGAGACAGGTCTGAAGTCCATCCTGGAGAAGACACTGTCCTAACAAAGGATCTGGTAAATGGAGTTAGCAAGGATTTGTTTTGATGTATAGCAGTCTGTTCAGCTTGCTGCCAGATATGCTTTGTTTAGTGACTGAAACCAAAGGAGTAGGAGCTCATCTCTCTGAGACTAGGAGAGAGTTTAGATTAAATGCATTGTGCTCTCTGTGTGACACTCACATTCCCTACATACCATGAGCCATGTGCTGTTCAGGTCTGGTGAGATGGGCAGGCTCATTAAACTCGCTAAGCAAAATCAGAACCTCTCGTGTCACCCCTTAGGAGAACCTCCGTGTGTATTCTCATTTTGGTAAAGCGCACTTTGTACTTCTTTTAAAATAATTCATCATTCTCTTGCTTATCAAGGTCTCAATCCAGCAGGAAGATAGGAGTGTTTGGAAGTTCTCTGCACAGTCTTTTTGGGTGATGTCAATAGCCCTATGTCAGATACTTGGGAGGCTTGGAGGTTTTAAGTAAAAGTCCAAGTATCTGTGTGCTGACAGAGCCTCTCCACTGTGTGCAGGGCAGGTCTCCTCACTCATGTGATTGAGAGGGCTGCGGGAGCCTCCTGATGCTGGAATTCCCTTGGACATGGGCCACAGCAGCTGCCCTCCCTGCAGTGTGGATGGGACAGGGTGGAGGAGCATGAGGAGAAGAACATCAAGGCACGTTCTGTTCCCTCAGTCCATCTCCAGCAGATGTTTCCTGAGGAGCACTGTCCAGCTGGCTCTGTTCACAGCAGCCCCCAGGCAGCTTTGGACTCTGATGACCCTTGTACAAAATTCTCCAGGAAAACATGGGTAGTCCCGTCCTGTGCCCAGAAAACCCCAAATTTACAAAGTCTTGGCTTTCGCTTTTTGTCATACAGAGAGGATGTGATTTTGTGGATGAGGCAGTCACTCACTGAGATTTATTGTGCCACGTCAGGCAGGGAAACCTCTTCCCTGGCTGCATATGGATTGCAGCTGGGCACATGGGGAGAGGAGTTCTGGACTTACAAATGCTGTCAGAACTGGATCAGGTAACATTTAATTTAGCCCTGTCGCAGCAGATTAGATTTGATCCTGTCATACCTGCTCAGAGTGCGTTAGTGGGTGATGTTGGTAGAGAAGGGGGGATGCCAGGGGAAGGGAATTCCCGGGTCTGGGCACATGCTGGCTGCTGATCTCCAGCTCAGAAAGCCAGCATCCAGAGCTGCCTGTCCTGGGGTTTTGTGTGAGCTGTGAACATCACAGATCATCATCTGTGACTGCTTCAAGAGTGGTGACTTACAGGTCTTCTGGATTCTTGTTGCTCTATCTCTTAACACTGGAGTTGAGTTTTCCTCTACTCTGCTTAGCCACTGTCCATCCTACCTGGATTTGTCAATCAATACCATACTCATGGTTCATCCTGTATAAATGGAGCTGGAGCAAGCCTGTGAGTTAATCTAACAGCTACCACACTGAAGAATGCAAAGCCAGGAACAGCCTGGATACCAGCAACACACATGCTCTAAAGTGGATTTGAAAGCACATCCAAACTGATGCTGGTATTTATGAGCCATATGTTGCAGTGGTAGTTACTTATTGCGCTTCTCAATGGAATAGAGCACAGGGGTTGTTTAGCTCCCCTCCAGTGATGTTACTGGCCTCTGTGCCCACCAGAGGACCAGAACTCATTGTGGTTTTATTTTCCATGGAAGTTCTGGCATTTTCCTTTGCAGTGAGTGGTGCTGAGGGTACTCGGGGAGAGCCAGGGTCCGAAGATTGCTGTTCAGCACAGGATCCGACCGCAGGCATCTGTCACTGAGACGTGGCACTGCCAGGTGAGAGCCTCCTGTGCCTGCCACAAGCAGCCTCCAACTGCACCTGCACGGTGTAGCAGGGCTATTGCCATAAACCCAGCCATGAGCTGCGTGGTTTAGAGCTATTTCTGTAGCAAGATAAAAGGATGCTCATTCGGTCATTTACCTAACTTCCCACCAGCATTCAAGAGCCCATATACACCAGGCACTTCTTTTCCTTCCTAGATAACTCAATGTTGACAAAGGGTGCTTCACCATGACAGGCAGCATAGTGCAAAACTAGGACTGATGTAGAAACAGAAAACTGTTATTGTTGAAACCACTTTTTGATGTTCGTGTGGAATTTCACTTACACACAGATTTTTTTTTTTTTTTGCATTGTTCATTGACTTCAAGTGGAAATTTTTAGGATGTGCTGGAAAACATACAGTTTTTGAAAGACTCCCTAAAGCCCTTGTGTATTAAGTCTCCACCAAGAAAAATACACATTTATGTTGAAAATGCAGAATAAACTGTATCTTGTTTATATGTTTTCTCACTTGTTGGCACTCTGAAAAGAAATCTACGCCATCTCTAGTAAACGCTGTGCTGCACTGCTCTGCTGCCTTCTATGGGTGGGAATTGGTTCTTTGATCTTCAGTTCAAAGGGGTTGATAAGGCTGTTTCTGTGGTCTGCAGAGAATTTCTTTTTGCTTCTACAACATCTCTTGATTGAGTCTGTGTTTCTGGGAAGGCTCTGGGTATTCATCCATACAAAGAGATGCTTACACCTTGTATAACATCTCTGGCATGGTGGATGAAGCTTGTCTCCAAATCACCACAGCCCTCTTCTGTGCCCACCTTGCTGGGCAAAGGACATCCTCCCCCCAACACCCAGGGGAGTGGAAACGTGAGCAGAGCTGTTCAAATGAGCATTAAGTTACATCCTAGACCTGACTGCATCTGACAGGACCCACAGGCAGCCACATTAGCCTCCAGTTGCTGGCTGTTCCACCAATGGAACATTTAAAGCAAGGGTTAGGAAGAGGAAGTCATTAGCAGCTGCATTAACTTCCACCCTGGATTCTGTTCACAACATTTGCTCAAATTAAAGAGCTGTTTGGATTCAAGCAACTCCTCTGATGGCAGCTAATGAAACTGGTCCTGCAGTTCAGCAGTGGCATCAGCCAAAATCCTGATTGTCATCCAAGCTGCAGGGTTTTTTCTCCTAAGGAATTAATCAGCTGATTGCGTGCATGCAATAGCTCATTAGAGAGGTGCATGGCAACCTTTGGAGGGGAAGTGCTGGCTCTGTGGGGCCCAGAGGCTGTTCCATTGCAGGAACATGTTCCTCTGAGTATTGCAGCACCATATGTGTTGCTCTAATTAACGGGTGTTGTTCCTGCGGTCTTTTGATCTCAGGAAAACGACTGTAAAAATTGTAATACTGTAAACCTTCGATAACTTGGAATAAAACCTCAAACAGCTCAAAGCAATTTCCTTTAATCTAGCTTGTGGTATTGGGGATTTTTTTTTTAAATTATTATTATTTTAAAAGCTTCCAGCCTATTTAATGGTAGCTGCAGAGATAAAGCAAAGTGTAATTTGGAAATTAGTTCCAGATGTTTGAGTTGTAGCTTTATTTTACTAATCTGGGTCATTAATTTTGTTGAATAGTATGTTTGGATTTTCTTTCCTTGCTTGTGAGAAGCATGGCTGCAGGGTATAATGGGACTTCCAGCAGGAAAGGGAGCTTTCAAAATCCTCTCACCCCTGGGCAACCCCACCGAAACAAAGCCCGTTTCTCTGTGGTTGTCCAGCATGGAAGGCAGGAGATGAGCCGTGGAGAAGAGTGGTGGGGTGGCTTGTGCTCCTGCTGCAGCCCGGGGCACGGGGCACAGTGGGGAGGGACGGGGGTGCCCCTGCCAGAAAGCCAAGGGCCAGTTTCAGATCAGGGTAAGGGTTTAACCTCCCAGCCACGACAGCACCCTTTTTAAGTTATTAAAACCTATTTGTCACTTGATTAATGAGAAAAGGTGCAGTTTAGTAAAGCTTTTCAAAGACTGTTAATAAAAGGGATCTTTTCAATGGAAAACAACTTCCTTCTGCTCAAGCCTTGGGCTGCCCCAAAGATTTGGAAATTGGGACATAGTAGGATGCTTGCAGTGTGTGTTGCACATCAAGATTGTCTCTGGAGGTGTGTTAGTCACTGGCTGCAAGGTGGTGCCTGGAGAAATGTTGGTGGCCATGACACAGACCAGGGAGAAGAGCCCATGGGCATCACCACCAACACCCTCAGGCAGAGCACTGGGGGCACTGCTTGTACCTCTGCCAGCAGAGTCCTCAATTTAAGCCCAGTTTCTTCATTCAGCTTTGATGGGATGGGTATGGAGACAGTCTGGGATTGTGCTGCAAAGCTCGGGTCTGGTCCATGAATCTGCCAAGGAGCCAGGGACTGTGGTAAAGCTCTGCTCTTCTCTCAGCTTGGTGACAGGCTGGGTACATTGAGGATAACAATCTCCATCCCTGAGCAAAGGGAATGTTACGACCTCTACTGGGTTAAGGCTGTTTTTCTCCAAGAGAAAAAAACATCCTGATTGTTTGAGCCTAAGCTTTAGATAGATGGTCATTTTAATACTACAAGAGCAGGCAGAGTACTGGAGTCAGCTTGAGTATAATTTTCCTGCATATCCTGATTTCTGTTTTGCTGTTTATCCTGTTTATCCTCTCCTTGTTATCCTGAGCTAGTTTGTGTTCTTGTAAATGCCAACCTACCACCCTTAAAAAGAAATCATCAGGAAGAAAACTTGCTGACTGAGTCTTTCCTTTGCCTGTGGCAGTTGAATAAGCCCATCATCTTATATAATATTAATATTTGTAAAAGCAGACCTACAGAGCTCATAAATCTTCCATAAAAGAGGGGCAATATCTACATCTATTTTAAAATGAAGCAGGTAAGTAGGTTCTAGGACAAAAGAATATTGATACAAAGGAAGTGGAGAGATGAAAGACATGAAATTGCCATTTTAATCTGAAAATTGTCTCTGCATAAGTAATACCAGAGGCCTCACTACTGCAGGAGCCAATGCTTTGCTCTGGGTGATGACTTGACCCTGGAAAGCTCCAGTCCCTGGCTGCTCCCTGGTACTCCATTCAAGTGGCTTTAGGAGCAAAAAAGTCCAGTATTGAAGCAAAGCTTGTTTGCAGAGGGGAGGACTGCATTGCCATTTTTCTTAACTTTGTGCTTCTCCAAATGGAAAAAATAAAAGTGGAAAAAAATCGGTAGTTTTGGATTTCGTTAAACATTTTTTTAGGGCAAGAAGTAGGCTTTTCCCCATTATGGATGGGAACCTAGATGAGAAAAAAAAATACAGTTTATTTTTAGCCAGCCAAGTGAGTAATCTGTCTCCCAACACACGTGTGGAGCTGCTCTGTGAAGGAACAACACTGTGTCATTGCTAACAGGGTCCCTTTGCAAAGACAAACTCTGCTTTGGAGCAGCTGGTTTAAGACTTTGTAACTCTCTTATTGGATACTGCCCATGGTGGGATGGTAAAATGAAACCATTTGAAGATTGTAGAGGGAGGGGGAAGTGGAAAACTTTCTTTTTTTTCACTTTTCCTAGAGCCACTGTCCTGAGACAGTTGTGATGGCTTTTTCCCACTGCTGAGGACACGGTGCCAGTCCCACTATCTGGAATGGGGCAAGGTGGCCCTCCAGCCCCCAGAAGGGACACTGTTTTGTCCACAAACATCCCAGCTGTGGTTTGCAGGCAACGTGTGTGCTGCTGCTCTGCACTGAGCAGCACCAGGTCTCTTGCTGGCAGCTGTGTTTAGCTGGCAAAGAGGAGGGGCAGATGGGTGAGTGGCTTTGGACCTTTCTGCCAGGCATGCAGTGCTTTCTTTTTGCTTTTTTCTTTTTTTTCCTGGACCTGAGCCAATGCGGAGCCTTTCATTCTGTATTGCTCAGTGGTGGAGCTGGATCGGAAGATTCATTTTTGACTTGGTTCCCAGACCCTTGCTGGTGGTGATTCCCAGAAAAATTGAGCCGGGATCATGTGAGCCCCAGACTAAGGTACCTACTATGGTGCGTGGCATGAGTTATGCAGCACAGCCCTACCTGTTCCCAGCTCTCCTCAGAGCCAGAAGATGGTTAGACATTGGCTTAATCTGATTTTTGTGATGAAGCAATTCTTTTACTTTTGAAATAGTTGTTGAAGCTGAATCTTCTCATGGGATTAGGTCAATTCATTTAGCACAGTACACTTTTAAGGAAAAGTTTTTATCGTGCCAGCTCAGGCAAGAAATATGCATAGAATTTCAGCATTCAGCTGAAATCACTATTTCATTTCAACATTTTAAGCTCATGACAGTTGGCAAAAGAATTGCTTTTTTATGAAGGTGGAAATAGGAAGGGGATGTGTTGAAGTTACCTCAATGGAAAGTGTTTTCATATTCTTATTTATGGAAGTATGTAAGTTTAACCTTTGTCATTATTAAGGACAAGAAAATATCTGAGAAACTTTCATGGAGCACACAGATAATTAGCCAGACAATTTCTGCTGTTCTTTCTCATCTCCAAGCTAGCTTTGGTCTCTCATGAAATTTTCTGCCACAGCGAAGGTGGAATGTTAAAGTTCAACGTTATGAATCAGCTTTGCTTACAAGGAGAGAGGAAACCATCGAGAACCCTTACATGGAAAAGAGCTGAATGAAAGCAGTATCACAGAGGTCTATAAAACTAAGGAGGATCTGAGTAAAGCACGATAAACTTGATGGTCTAGATGAAAAATCACATGAGGGGAAATCAGTGCTTGCAAGATAGATCAGGTGAAGGATGTGTGACCTCTGACCACTCATTTCATCTTTAATGCAGAGAGCCCCCAATTTGCTTTGGGGTGTCCATTTGTGTTTGTGCTTTCTCTGTCCCTCGGGGTTAGGAAGGAAGGAAGACTCGCACAGCTTTTGTTGGATATCCCTCTGCTGTTGCTTTCCTCAGCCTTCTGCTGCTGCCTACATCCCCAGGAACCCCCAAGGACAGCCGAGTTGTGTCTGTCTCTGGTGTGGCAGTGTCTCCACTGTCACTAGAGGATAAATGGCACTGTCTCCACGGCCAGGGAAGAAACCGCATTAAACTCCACCATCCTCAGCAATTGAAGGGCCAGCTGCTGACCTCCCTGTCACAGCCAATTTCTCACGAAAAATCAAAGATTAATCGTATCTCTAATTTCTGTCACAAATGGCTTAGCTATGAAAAGAGACAAATAGTAGCTGGGGAGAAGAGGGGATGGCTCTGGGCCCGGCCATCAGCCCAATGGCAAGGAAGGGCTGTGACGAGGCTCACACATTTCTGTCAGGGTGGTGGCTAATGGAGCTGCATTAAGCCACAAGAAATGGCCAGATAAGCTGGTTCCTGAGCACTCCAGGCAACTGGGAAGGAGGGTGGGGAGGGAAGTGAATTGCTGGTGAGAAACCCAGCACAGCAGGCCATGCTGCCCAATGGAGAGTCACACCAGTCCTGGGGAGATCTGTCATAAGGCTCTGTAAAAGTGAATCTGTTTAATTGGACTTCGCAGAGAGGGGCTGGGGGTTCTGTGGCATTCAGGGTGGCAGCTGCAGGTGACACCAAACTATGAGAAATTCAGAATGTAGTGATAAGCAGCTACTGGCTGTAATCTGGCTACCATAAATTTGTGGTGTATTGACTGCAGTGGAAGTCTGGATCTATATCAGTCTTCAAGAGGCTCAACAGATCAATGTTTGATGCAGATAAAGAAAATAGAGGGCAGGTGTTTATAGCATCCCCTGTGCACAGTATTATTATTCCTTGTTCATCCTTCTGCTGAGGGAAGGGAGGGAGAGAGAAGGAAGGTAAGAAAGTATTTAGAAAGGTAATTCATGAGGCATTTAAAAAGCAGTTGTAAGGTGGAGATTTACAGCATTTTTTCCCATCAATTTTAGCCTGAAGAGAGAAACAGAAAAATCTTCATAAAGATATATTGTCCTGTGAGAGGCAAATTCTGACTGAACAATGGGTTTGGGTTTAATGAGATGCCTGTGGCAAGGGGATAAATGGCACGTGGCTGTGCTTGCCTAGGCTTTGGGAAAGAGGGATGTCCAGTGGTTCCACAGGTCCCTGCTGCTTTCTGGTGGTAGAGAGACCCACACCTGGCTGTAAATACTTTAGGGCAACTGGCAGGAAGATTATTAAACCAGGGAGTGTGGAAATGCTGGAGAGGAGGGCTCAGTTTTGTGGCAATGCTGAGGTCATCTGCCTCAGGTCTTGGATGACTGTGTGGCACAAAGTGGGCTTGGAGACTTCATGGCTGAGTTTATTTCCAAACAAAATCCTGGTGTTGTGAAGGTCAAGGTAAAACAAGTCACCCCCACAGCATCATTTTAGTTGGAAAAGACCCTTGAGATCATCAAGTCCAACCATTAAGCTAACGCCTTCAAACCATTCAGGTGCATTGAAGGGAGAGGACCTTCAGAGCATCTTTCCCTGTTTCTATATTTCCTTCCTTTCCTTTTCTCATTTCTCCTTCACCTTGTTTCACAGGACTGGCTGACAAAATTTGGGTATCTGCCTCCTCCGGACCCTGTCACGGGGCAGCTGCAAACGCAGGAGCAGCTCACCAAGGCCATCACTGCCATGCAGAGGTTCGGGGGGCTTGAGGCCACAGGAGTCCTAGGTCAGTGGCTCATGACCCCTCCTGTCCTTGGTGCAGAGCGAGGCAGGGATGGCTTCTTGTAGGTCCATGGGGGAGAAGGGACATGGTATTGTGTTCTGGAGCAGCATTAGGAAAAGCTCCACAAAAAGATCACATGGGTGGAGCTTATGGCCCAGTTTGCAGCTGTAAGAGTAATTACATGGCTCAGGTGCTCTGTTGCCTTGTGTTTTCAAGAACCTGAGGCAAGCAATTATTTCAACAGACCCACAGACCCTTGGGGTTCTCAGTGTACCTAAAATAGCTCTTGGTGTGTTCCAAAAAAAAAAGTAAACCAACAAAAAGATCTAAAAAAGACAAGGGGGAAAAAGGGAGAAAGTTGTCCTGTTCAAAACCTTACTTGCAGCATCAAATTGAATTGAACAAAAATCCTGATTAAGCCTCCCAATTTGTATATGTAGCTATTTTGTGTTCTTTGCTGCTGCGGCACAGGCAGGGAAGGGAGAAGGATGGTGTTGCATCAGCCCAACTCTGTTTGCTCCTGCCCACAGTGCATAAGAGCCAGGAGGCTCTTTGGGGCTGTCCTGGGATCTCAGTGAGCCACAGCAGCTCCAGGTACTCCCCAGTCATGCCCAGCCATCCGGGAGCCCATCATCTGCTCCAGCAGCTCCGTTGGCCAGTAGGGGCAGGCAGTGGCATCTGTATGGCAGGCACATCTGCCTGGGAGGGAGCAGCCCAAGGGCGGGCTGAAGCAGCAGAGTTCACCAGCGTGGTCAGAGTCATTCCTCTCAATGCCTTCATTGAGGGAAGGAGAAAGCCATCATTACCCCAGCCTGCAGAAGGGCACTTCTCTGCTCTCCTTCCCTTCATGACCCTCCTGCCATGGGTCCAGCATGCTTCTGCTGCTCAGGACAGAATTAAGGAGAAGCAGCTAATTAGCAGGCAGGTCTCCATCTATCCCAACTCCCCAGCGTCCCTCCATTGGTCCCCTGAAGCTGCGGCTGCATCCCAACACTGGGACTTCCTTTCTCTGGTCTTAATTGAGCACGTGCAATAATTTCTCTTCTACTGCATCACAAGCTGCAGGAGACCCTGGAACAGGAGTGGCCATTCAAATTGCGTTTTTGGAGGGGGTGTTCAAAACAGGCTGGGGTGAGAGGGATGGCTGCCCTGGGCGGGTTATGGCTGTGGGTTTGCTCATGAAAACAGAGTTAAAGAGGTAAAGTCAGCAGGGAAATGAGTGAATGAAACAACTGTTCTGCATTTCAGCTGGTGAGAAGAGACACTTCAAGCTTCCATTCATTTAAAATAATTATTAAGAAGGAATATGGGCATTCTTCAAATGAGCTCCTGGCTGAACAGAGGTGGAGTTTATTTACATGTGAATGTTTCTCCTTGACAGAGGAATACTGGGAATTAATCAAGAGAGAACAGAACAGAATATTTAAATAAATATGTTTAAAAACATAATCAAAACTGGCCATAGGTGGGCTTCCAGCAGGAGTTACTGTCCAGTGGTGGGAGTAGCAGTGGGACGTAGGAGGGTCAGTGTTCTGTGGGTGTCACCATGACATGCTGGGCCATTCCCCAGTGGGCTCATGAGTATCAACTTTTCCTCTTCTGGTTCATTCTTAGCACTTCATTTCCCATCTCTTTGTCCCCCTGGGATTTCTTAACCCACCATGCCCATGATTTCTTGGGTTTTTTTCTCTAACCCTAGATGAAGCCACCCTGGAGCTGATGAAGACCCCTCGCTGCTCTCTGCCTGACCTCACCATTGATGAGACCCGGAGGAAGCGATCTGCCCAGGCTGTTACCAAGTGGAGCAAAAGGAACTTGTCCTGGAGGTAAGAATTCATCTATCTCTGCTGAAATCTTGCAGCAAAAGACCAGTTCCACAGTCACCTTTGTAGTATGGCTTTGAGATGAGTTTTAGGGTGATGATTAAAACATCTCCCTCTGGGCTCCCAGGACCCCAGAGACTATTTATTTTAGCTCCTCACCCGGCAGTCTCAGCAGTGACTTCTTGGATCCATGTAGCAGTCCCCGGGAATGGTGCAGATCTGGCTGGTGAATTAGCTGGGAGATTTTTGTTGGGTTGCAATGGTTGTTAAAGCATCTTTTTTCTTGAGTTCATTAGGACTCTGTGCTTTCTCAGGTAGCTGCCAAGCTGGAACTTCTTCTCTTGCCCCATCTGAGTCCAAGGGTAGGAGCATTTTCTGGGTAATAAAGTCACTTTTTTTCTCCTAATCTTGCCACAGGCGCTTATTTTTCCCTCAGTGTCCGGAAGTGACACGTGTGGGTCCCTCTGCACCTGTGACACACAAAAGTTCAGATCCAGCTTTCAGAAATATGCTGCACATCAGGGTTGGCAAGAAAACTGATCACTGTCCCACCAAGGTTTGTGCTTTTTGGGACTCATTTTTCCTCCCTCAGATGCCATGTGCTGCAGTGATTTTTCCTCTAAGAATAGTGTGCAGCATGAGGTGCTTGTACTGTCCTGAAAACACGTGTGGATCTGATGGAGAGTTCTCCTTATTAACAATAAGTTCCTCTTTGATCCTGGTATAGCCCCTAGAGAGTGTCCTCTTCCCACTGCAGTAATTAATCTCAGCTTGGCTATTGCTGTCAACACATGTTGAAACTATGGCATTAGCAGAGATTTGGTCTATGTTCCAGCAAATTCCTTTGAGACTTTACTTTGAGAAAAGATAAACATAATTCAGCTTCAGTAAGAAACAATTTTGGTTCATAGATGGCTTCATGTCATGAAGTGACCCGTGTTATAAAAACTCAGCCTGTCTCCCTGTTGCCCAGCCCTGACTTGATAGGGAAAGAGGAATAAACTTCACATTTCAGAAAGGAGAAAATCCTTTGAGGGTAAAAAGAAAACCTGCCCTCATGTTCTGGGAGCTGCCAGAGCCAGTGCAGGGGCATGGCTTGTGCACAGCCTGACCCCAGCAGCTCCTGACAAACCTGAGTGACATCCCATGGCAGGGCAGCTGTGGTGGCTGGGCAGCACGGTCCAGGGACTGGCACTGCAGGTACCATCAGGATTTCGGATGTGCTGACACAGTATCCTCAAGTCTAGGCTGGAGAGAAATGTGGAGGTAAAATGGGATCCGGCTGTTCTGGTGGATGCAGCCCTGGGATATCCCCTGCCTCCCATTCCCTTGGAAACTGATGCTGCAGCAAGGATTGCCATAAAAAGGGGTTTAGGTCTGAGACGATATTATATGTGAAGCATAAGAAAAATCCATCTCCCGACAAAGTAATTCCAGGTTTTTATTCTTTGATCCTTTCAAAAATCTTGGCTTTTATCCAAGAAAGAGCTGTATTTTACAACTGTAGGTTGTAGCCAGCAGAACGCTATAGCATTACAGAAACTCCAATGTAGTATTTACATCCAGCACTTGAGATTAAACAGGCTTTTTGGAAACTGCCATGAAAATCGGCCAATAGAGACATAAAAGTTTTACTGGCTTACCTTTTACACATTGCTTGAAGATTTTTAAAGAGGAAAACAAAACTAAATGCTACTCTGACATGGATTTAAAAGTTGAAGAAAACCCTGAACAATTGCAAGGCTGAAATAAAGAGGCAAGCAGAGCTGTAGGAAAGGAGGGCCTCAAAATAGACTCATGCACTGATTGAGAAGGTGGTTTTGGGCAAACAAAGTTTTGAAGGTATACAGGTCATTCAGATGTCTTCTTTTTACCTTTGAGCACAACCAGCCTGTGGGACTGGAGGGCTCAGGGAGCAACACAATACAGGCGGCATCCTGCACAGCTCACAGTACAGCCTCATAGCATCCTGGTACAGCCTTGTAGCATGCCATTACAGCATCAGAAATAGATGGTTTTCTGTGCCTCATCTCCATGTAGAATTTCCAGCCTTATTTTTTACTTTTTGATTTTGCTTTATTGCTTCTGGTAACGCCCCGCAGAAGGGGAGTCCATAGCTAGCATCCCCATTTCTTCCCAGTGCTTGCTGTCTCCTCACGGTCCTGGGAAGCGCAGCAGCAGGGCCATGCCCCGTCTCTGCATGCTTCGGGCTCCCTGGGGCAGGGGGGAGCCATGGAAGCTCAGCTTTTAAACCCAGTTTTCCTGTTTCAGTGCTGAACTGAGCGGGCTTTCATCTGTCTGTAGTTAAGGACTACTCTCTTGTGCCATCTCATCAGAGCTGCAGTCTTTGGCACTGATGCTCAGGCCATGGGCTGCTGGAGCAGGAGCAGACCCTACTGATAGAGGAGCAGTGACACCAGTCAGTTAGTGCCCACCATTGCTGTGAGTGTCCTGAGCCATCCCCCGAGGGGAGGTGCCACTGCCTGAGCCCGTGTGTGTATTTACTCAGGCACGGAGGAGTGGCAGTCATGAGGAAGGGTGTGCATGCCCCAGTTCTGCTCTCCCATCCCCACAACGGTCTTGACCCTCCTGCTTTCCTCCTTTAATCAGCGGCATCCTGCCATGGGGACCTCCCATCTAAAGGCCAGATTGCTTTCTTCCCCATGTCTGGGGGTGACAGGTGCCCAAGCGGGGCAGACTGTCACCTTTCAGTGTCAACCTGCCTTAGGTTATTGTAATGCCCCTGCCACAGGTAGCTGGGACCCTCATAGGAAAATCCCCAAGCAGCTGAAGCAGAGAGCAGGCAGGTGTGTGGAGGCACAGTGGCTCAGGGGTGACTAGCGTTCTGTGATAAAGGGCAGGAGAACGGGCAGGATTAGGGCAGAAAAAACAGAACATTTTTGGGTGATAGCCTAAGTGTTAGGAGGGGGGGGATGGAAGGTTCAAACACCCACTGCTTTCCTCCTGCAGACAGTGGCAGTGTTGCAGCCAGATCAGGGCTGCTGCGCCATGGAAGCACACGGCTCTGGGCAGCTGGAAAAGCACCTTTGCCAGGGCAGCAAGCATCTACCCTTTCAACTATCTCCTCTTTCTTACCCTTCCAAGAAAAATCAGGGTGGGTTTATCAAGAAGTCCTTTGCTTGCCGTGTTTGGTAGTTCTCTGCATTTATTTTATTTGTCTGTGGTTTCAGGGCTGGAAAAGTGAAAGAGTGCTTTCATTAACGAAGTGTTGCTTTCTCATCCATCACTGATACTCTCCCACTTTTGTCTTTGGGAGGACAAAAAACCAATAAGGAACGGCGAAACCAGAATAGGTGTGGTTGCCTCTGAATGGCAAACAGGGGCCGATCAGTCCTCTCTAGTCTCTCCTGTTTAATCATCTTAGATACACAGTATCTTTGGGATGGGTCAAGCAGTGGAGGTTACTCCAGGGACACATGAAGGACTGGGAGTGCTGTGTGAGAGTCAGCATTCATTTGCCTGCACGGCAATGCTGCTGCCTGGCTGAGCTCTACACACAGAGTGGAGATCTTCTCCTTGGCATCCAGTTGTGCCCCTCAACACCACATCCTGCTCGGCAGCTGCAATTTCCAGTGTTGTGGCTGCTGCTCCCTCCTGCAGCCCCATCTGCCACAGGGATGGACACTCCTCAGGATGTCCCAGAGTGTGATTTGCAGAGGGATGTGACTGACCCTACAGCGTAGAGCAGTATTGGTGGAGTGGCTGGAGGGACTGAGCAGCCCAGTCCTCATCACCCTCCTCTGGCTGGCAGAGGCTGCCCGGAGCAGAGAGCTTTCTCTCCAATTACTCACATCAGGCTTTTGCCCAAGATCTCGGTTCTGCAAGAGGAGTCTCAGAAGGGATTTACACCCAAGAGGAAGGAGTGCTTCTCTCCACTGGAAATCTAAGCCCTGTTTACTAATAATAATAATAATAAATAATAATTTAAGGTTAGGAGGAAGCTTATTTATCTGCATGCTGTTAGAAATGTGCCTCCTTTTCAGTGAAATTGGATGATCCAAGGCCAACAAACATCCTATCAGCATAATAGTCTTTTCCTAATTTCATTGAAAACAATTAGCAGAGCTCCAGCAATCAAATCAGATGCTGAATTGAAAAACCCTGATTGGATTCTCTTGAAAAATGACAGTGATAATGCATAAAGGATAAGGGACTTTTCATTCTACACCTGCAGCATATTAATAAAATGTGGGTCAGCTCAGAGGTGTAGGACTTTTTATAAGAAGTAAAATAGGTATTGATACTGTTTCTGCCTTAATCTAACATTTCTGGAGTGAGATCTGGAGATGAATATTAATAATATTTGTTTCTTTAGAGAGGGCATTTTATTCACCATCCTTGTAAAAGGGAGATCTGGTTTATTATCCTCATTCTACAGCTGGAAAGAAAAGGAAAGGAAAACAGCTCATGTGGTGAGCAGGGCTTGAGGAGGAAAGAGCAGATAGGGTCACCAAATGTGACTCTGTGCCTTAGGCACCATGATCTTGGAGAAAGGTCATAATTCCTGGGCTAAATATGGTGTGTGTAACACATATAATGACTTATTCAGTAGAAATTAAAGCAGCAAAGGGTTTACCTAAGTCCACGGAGCTTTATGAAAGATGAGGACAGCTAGTTAATGAATATCTGGAATCCAGGTGGCCTTTTTCTCTGTACTGTAGAGGATTACATCTAGACAGAGTCTCTTCTATAAATTAAAAATTGCCTGAAAATTGTGTTTTCTAATCCCTTGCTCATACTGTTTGTACCTCAGTGCTGTCTCCTTTACAAATGTATTTTCTTTGAAGTCCTACAGTCATCTGGTGTCACATGCATGTAACTCATTTAGGTTAGTCAATAAGGTTTTTCTTTGCCCAAAGAGTCAAGGGATAGCAAAGGCAAAGATATGAATGACTTTTGCTCATTTGGCTGTGATGTGTTTTGCCTGATTCACCCACTCATTCCCACCTAGGGAATGAGTCTCTAGGATGACCTTCCCAAGTGCTTCAGAGGAACTGTTAGTGAGATTTCTGCTTATTCTCATGAGTCCTTTTTTGCTCTATCCGAGATTTAACCCTGAGTAGTTTTGTCCCAAAGGTGGTGCCCACTTTGGGCTGCCTGTCTCTTAAGGGTGTGGGATGTGTTCCCAACCTCAGCAAGCAAGTTGTTCCTACTCCACTTTTCACACCCGTGGTGTCTCCCAGCACTCAAACCGCTACTCAGGAAGAGCTTGAGTGGTGTGACATCCCCTTCTGACGCCTGTAATTACCTCTTGACGTTTAGTCAGGTCATCACTGCCTGTTGGTGATGGGAAGTGGTGTGGTACCAGCTAATGCTGTCACAGCCATATTATGCAAGAGGGTAAAGTGATGTGATCATAATTGTTGCTTCAGCCTTTAAAAATCTGTCAAACCATGAAAACGCTTTGGCTGGTGTGCACAAAAAATAAAGTACCTGTTATGACTGGGATGGAGCTGGCCAGAAGTTATCCATCAGAACAGGCTTTTTTCGATAATTTCTCAGTCAACAGTACATTTGCTTGGAAAGCATGTATATTTTTGTCAAAATTGTCAACAAAAGATTGTCTAAATATACTCCTTTAGTAGCCAAGGTGCCTTGTTGCATCTTCATCTTTTCATCTCTTCTATTAAATCACAATATTTGGAATTCTTTTTCAAAGTTGGGTTATACAGGAAACAGTGACTTTTCTTCCACTCCAATTCAGCCCAAAAACGCAAAAAGCTCTGAAGGCCTCACTGCGGCTCTGATGCACCAGGCACCTGCAGAGCCAGTTCTGGTGGTTCTTGGATGTCTTTCATGCTACTGACACATCCTCTTTTTTGCCCTCTGTATTTCAGAGTTCGCACCTTCCCAAAAGAGTCCCACCTGGGCCATGACACTGTCCGAGCCCTGATGTACTATGCCCTGAAGGTCTGGAGTGACATCACCCCACTGAATTTCCATGAAGTGGCTGGAAACAATGCTGACATCCAGATAGACTTCTCCAAGGCAGATCACAATGATGGCTATCCCTTTGACGGGCCTGGTGGGACAGTGGCACATGCTTTCTTCCCTGGAGACCATAACACAGCAGGGGACACTCATTTTGACGATGATGAGTATTGGACCTTCCGATCATCAGGTAGGTCAGGGTGGGAGAGCTGCAGCCAAGCACAAGGGCTCACAATTTCCCTCTTCTGCTCTGGTGGCTGGAGTGGTTTAGCCTCTGCCACACCTTCACCCCAGGCTTCAGGATCCCTGAAGTCTTCTTCTTCTGATTCCTCTCTCAGCCTTGCTAGCGAAATCAACCCAGGCAGTGTTGAGGACACTCTCATGTTCCTGGAAGCCTCAATGGCATCTCCATGCTTCTCCTTATCCTGCCAGCAATTGCAGAGCTCCCCATCACCTGACCGCAGTCCCCATCTCTTCTGAGATCTGGAAGGTTGCAGGTTGGGTATGCGGCTGCTGGAGCTCTTGGATGGGGACTGTGTTCTCTGGCTTCAAAATCTTTTGAGTGCCTTCACGGCCACGTCCCAGTTTCCTGTTCTTAAAGCATACCATCAGCTGACCTACCTATAAAGGGTTCTGTGTTGTGCTGGGAAAAAGGCCTAGTTTTTTCCTGCCATCTCCTGTCTGTTACCTGACATCAGGATGGTTACAAGCTGCGGTTCTATTCTTTTTTCTCTTCATCTCGTCTGGCTAAACCAGAGTTTTAATAAGCAGAGGGAGTATCAGAAGCAATTGTTCCTCAATTCCAAAACCATCTGTGGAGATCAGGTCCCCAGCCTTCATGTCAGGCATGTTTTGACAGAATGTCTTCTCTGCAGCCACCAGCTGCTAGTTTACTTGTCATGCCACCTCCTCCACTAGCCTCCTAGTGGGATCCTGCTGCCTCAGCTTAATGACTTTGTTGAAACCTAACTGTCTCCTCTGAAACAAGCTAATACCTTCTTCTTGCCCACTAGTTGACTTCCATCCATCCCCCTGAGTGTTCATGGGCAGGAGTGTTCACCAGGGGTGCTGGAGGAGGCCTTGAGGTGAAGGTTAAAGGTCTGGACAGGCTGATCCTTCAGAATTAGACCACCTCCTTGTTTCATGCTGGTGTGCAGCTCCAGCTGATGGCTCTTATCGGGAAGGAAAAAAAAAAGCAGCAGTTTTGATCTGCAGACATCCAGGGCAGAGGCAAGTGCTGTGGTCAGTAGCTTGCTACAGCAAATGTGTTAGTGATGGAGTCAGTTTTGCACCTAGTGGTTGGGAGTGCTCATTGTGAAACAAACTCCTGTGAAGGAACGAGCTCAGAGCCAGCATTCCCACAGGAAGTGCCCCTCCAAGCATCACCAAGGGATGAGGGGATGAGCCTGCCAGCAAAAAGCTGCTCTCTATCTTGAAGATCTTGGAGCTATCTGAGCTTCATCTTTTATTTATTTTGTTCTTTCTACTGATTCAAAAACAACAACTTGGTAGGTGATACAAAAATATCCCCAAGGTTGTCAGTCTGGCATTAAAATGTCAGAGAGCATATGTCTTGTTCTCTTTCAGTGCCAGGGAAAACAGCACAGGTTATAAAAGTTTCACGTGGTTACAGACACTGTAAATAGTAGTAATGAAGGAAAAGGCAAAATTCAGCAAAGGATATCCCCCTGCTTCAACACCCTGCACCTGGTGAGCACTAAGGACTGGGCAGGATCAGCCATGGCTACTTTTGTGCAAAAAAGTAGCCATCTCAGATGGCAAAGAAGCCAACTCCTTGGTCTCCGGTTATTCTCAGGGAATGTGATGCTCCCCGGAGCTCCACAGGAATCTTTCCAGCCTCACTGCTTCTTTATTACAATACTTGACATTATGGTCTTTATAAGAACCACACTTAAAATCACTGCTGCCCTCTGGTACTGCTCTGCACGACATTGCTGTGCAGAGAGGAGCAGAAATCGCACAGACATGTGGCCCAGCCTGTCTGGAGCTGGGTGGTGGAAGTGCACCAAGCAGGCTCAGTCCCATACAGCTCCTGGGAGCAGCTCCTGCTTTGCTTTGGTAGCAGTGGTGTATGTTTGGAAATTAGCATTAACCCCTTACATGAGTGTCTCAGGCTCTGGAGAGGATAAGATTGGTCTGTATATGGGTGTGGTGTGAGGCACTAGGGGTTGGATTGCAAATAAGGAAATTTGGAGAAAGAGACTATAGTAGAGATAGCCCAGACTGAAGGGAAAAAAAGTCATCAAAGGAGGTATTGATGTTCAACAATGTCTCCCTAATGTGCATTGTGGTGCGTGAGGATCAAAGTGTTTGCCAAAGGCAGCAGACACAAGAGCTGCAGCCCTGTCAGAACAAGGTGTGTAACAGGAGAAGATGGTAAATCCTCTGAAAACAAGGTGGACACGGTCACCTACTTGTGTCAGGGCAGCAGTGAGATAAGCAGGTTGGTGGCCAGTAAGCAGATGAACATTCTGGTGTTTGTGTGCATACAGGAAGGCTGAGGGATGGATTTGGCTGGGGCAGCAGCGTGCCGTGGGCAGGCGGGCATTGCCAACACTCCCCAGCTCCTTGGCACATGGCTTGGCTCATTGTCACAGGACGTGAGAGCTCCCGGCTGGTGGCTGCAGAAATCTGGTGTTCTGGGCAATGCAAAGGCTGTGTCAGCAGCTGCAGCAGGCATGAGATGCAGGGAGTGACTGCTCTGGCCCAGCTTCTGCAGTGCCACTCAGCAGATGGTTGTGACGTGGTTGCTGTCTCAGCCCTTTGTCCAGCTTTTTCTCAGGTGCCAACAAAGATCTGGAAACAAGAGGGGTGATACCCAGGCTGTGGTAGGCTGAAGTCTGGCTTGCTTTCAATTTTCATATGATACACTAGTTTCCAACTGGAAAAAAAGTCTTTTTCAAACTTTACCTATTCCAAAGCTCTTCTTTCCAGTTTATCCAACATAAATCTACACTTTCTCTTACAGCCCTTGCAGCCCACCCAAATCCTCCAATTACTATCAGCCCTTAGTGACTTTTATTTCAATGTTGTCCTTATCTCCAGAAACTCATGGGATGGACCTATTTGCTGTAGCTGTCCATGAGTTTGGCCATGCCATTGGCCTGACCCACATCTCTGCCATAGAGTCTATCATGAGACCCTACTACCAAGGTCCAGTGGGGGATCCTCTGAAGTATGACCTGCCTTATGAGGACAAAGTCCGGATCTGGCAACTCTATGGTGAGTTTGTGTCCCTCGTGTGGCTACAGCCTGTCCTTGCCATGGCAGGACACACTGGAATACAGCTGCTTTTTGGGGTGGGTGGAGCTGGTGGGGATGATGGTGTTCCCCATTACTGCTTATTTTCTACACAGGAGTCAGGGAATCTGTGTCCCCCACAGCCAAGCCAGAAGTAAGCAAAACAGATGACCATCCAATCCTGCCAGAGCTGCCAGAGAACCGCTCCACTGTCCTGTAAGTCAAATTTCTTCCTTTCCTGCAAACAACGTGTAGTAATGAAGCTCTGCTTGATCAGTATATTGCCTGCTCACTCTGGCTTTGGTATTTCTCTCTGGATATTTCGCAAAAACTCGATTTTTTGACTCATATTAGTGGAAAGTTGTCACCATCACCCTTAGGTAAATTCATCCTTGCTGGAATTTTAATCAAACTCCCTCAGCAGTATCCTGAATTGCACAAGCATAACTTACCTAAATCATTCCACAGTGAGCAACTGCCTAATGTACCTGAGGGAGTGAATATTGGAACAAGTGGACTGATTGCCTGACTCCAATGCAGGTTAGCATTGGCAAAGGGCTGCTTACACTGAGTGTCATCAAGCAACCAGCATGGCCTCATTGAGGGAAGTGCACGATATAGCTCATTAATAAATGTTGACCAGGACAGCAGGACAGTGAAGAGAAGAACTTAAAAAAGGCAGGCGGTGATGGTCACACACATTTTTGCCAGACACCAAGGGCACTCCAAGTGAGAGCAGCAGAGATGGAGCAGGTCACCTCCACCTCATGCTCCTTTTGTTTGAACATGGTGAATGCCATTAGTTACATTTCTCTGTGCATAGCTTCTAAAGGCACTTGTCCACGAGGCTCCTTATGGCCATGTTTGGACCTAGAAATATGAGAGCCTTTCTTCCTGCTGGTGTGGAAGGCCACCATCTCACACCAGCACCAGGAGCAGCAGGAAACTTGCACATGCCATCCCCTTGTTCCTACCTTGTAAGCTGGGAGGGTGGATGGGGTTTGCCTCCACATCTGTCATTTTGTGGCCAAAGAGGGCAGTGAAGCTAGTGCTGGCAGCCCAGCACAATTTTTTCTATCAGCAAAATAGATCTATGCTTCCCTGTCATCCACAGCAGCTTTTCTGTGCATGTTCCCAGCATCCTCTCCTTATTCCTCCATCAGTCATCATTTTTTATGTGGGCTTTGTGGCTCTCGCAGTCCTTCATACTCTATGCCTTCCCCACCCACCTTGTTAAAGCAGCTCATTATCTCAGCTGCCACTTGCCAGGTGGCTTTTGCCAGGTATCTTTCACTGGATATCACATGGCTCCTCCAGGTCCCTCTGTTTAGGCTCAGTCTCTTTCTGCTTTGCAGCTCTGTCACCTCTCACTGGCACTTTGGAGCTCAGCCCTGGAGCAGCAGCATCCTGAGCTGCTGGAGCTAGAGGCTACTTGGCTGTTTTCCAGGTCCTGCTACCCTGGGGCAGCTGGCCAAGCCACACTGTGCCACTGGGAGTGGGAAGCCAGGTCAGCCCTCACCAGCTACATGAGCTGGTGGATGTAGAACGTGTCCTCGCTCAACTCCCAGCAATGGCGTCTGGTGGCTCAGAGTCGTCAGCCCAAGCTGTCTTCAGGCTGAGGTTTGCCTGGGAAATCCTCCTGAATGTGGCTGGGCTTGAGCATCATGAGTGACAGGCACAGCCTGTAGTCTTCTCCAGGAGCAGGGGTGATTCAGTCCATGGGATAGGAGACACTGGGGACACAGCCCCTCACTGCCTGCCTGGGCGCTGCTCACCTGGGCATCTCTCCACAGGCTCAGGCGGGATGTGCCCAGCAGGTGTAGCACGCACTTCGATGCAGTGGCCCAGATCCGGGGAGAGGCTTTCTTCTTCAAAGGTGAGTGCCAGGGGTCTGTGCCTGTGGTAGCTTTGGTGTGGCAGCACTGGAGGCAGTGCAGGGTGGGATGAGCTGGGGTGGGTGGTGAGGATGAGCTGTGGGGTTTGTGGGCTGCTCCCACAGACCCAGGGAAGCATCTCACATACATGAATGTGTAGCCGGACTGGTGACAATCTAGCACAGCAGTTTTTACTCTGATCCGTCGCACTGGACTGCCCAGATGAAGAGCTAAAATCTGATATTTGTGCTACCAAAGTCAAAATTGAGGTCAAACCAAGGATGAGCAGAACAGCAACAACACTCTGCTGCTTTCTTCCTGGATACCTCCAGCCTTCCTTGCCTCCCACACTTCACCTTCCCTAATGCTGTTTGCCGTGCATCTCTCAAAGACAGCATGTACACAATTGAGAACCATCTGGTTTTGTGCCAGCAAACACTTGCTGGCAGTGTGTTCCCAGGGTGCCCAGCTCTTGGTGAGGATCGCATCGGTGCCTTCTCAGCTGAGCAGAGCCTGTGTAGGCTGGACTCTCTGGGCTTGCTTTCTTATCTTTCCAAGACATAAAAATGCCCGTGGGCATTTCTTTGCATCCGTGGCCACTGTTTGGCCACCCCAAAGCCATCCACCAGGGAAGCAGAAGCATTTGCTCCAGGGATGAGCAGCAGCGTCCCAGCATCTGAGTATCACAGTGTGAGCCTTGGGTCACAGGCAAGAACAGCAAAAGGGCTCCAGAAAATTTCATGTTGCCTGTGCCCTGAGGGAAGCACAATATGGAGACTGTTCTACAACATTATTTGTTCAGATGCCAGCTCCAAAAAACCCCAGTAAAGAAGGGAAACTCAGAGACATGTACTGGTGTCAGGATAAATGGCTGTCTGTCTCTCGGAGCAGAAAAATTGATGAAGTAAAGAGAAATCCATCTCAGTGTCTATTTTTGGATATATTTGTTGCAGGCCAAAAAGCAGATGTAAAGAGCACAGGGTCAGTGGATGCCAGCTGCATGTCTGCCTCCAGACCCCAGGACTTTCCTTGCAGCCCCCATTGTTGCCCCTTGAACCATCCTGCGCAACCAAGGAGCCGGGATGTCACATCTGGGGCAGGATTTAAATGATCTCTCGTGCTGAGCTTTGTCCCTTGATAGGCATTTTGTTCTGAGCTGGTCCTGCTGGTTCCCTAGATGGAAAGAAGCCACTGTGAAGTCACCGGGACTGGAGCTGCCCAGACCTCACAGGCTTATTGTTTTGAAGGCAACGGTGGGTTCTCTGCTCTTTGGAATCACTGCTTGCTTTGATGTAGGTGCCTCACTACAGACTCCCAAGGTTTTAAATGCCTTTGGCCTGTGTGTGTGCATCTGCATGGTGTGGGCAGCAGTCTTGCCAAAGGCAGCCAAAGTCTGGACAGCGTGGAACACAGCTGGGATCAAAATTACCTGGGATTAAAGCAAGCAATTGCTTCAACCCATCATCCACATCTTGGTGCAGCAGGACCTCACACTTGGCTTTCGTTGTGTTCAGTTTGCCAGCCCAGAGGAGGGTTTAAACTGAGCTTTTAAAACAAATATGAGGTTGGGATTTTGTTTTTTAAATTATTTCTGCATGCTAATGGCAGCAGTTCCCCAATGGATATGGCTTTGACTTGAGCAGGCTGGGCCGTGGCAAATCATGAGCCTAGGCAGACTGGGGCCATCACGTTCAGAATTTCTTGCTACTTAAGTGCTTTATTTTCTTTCTTTTTCCTGATAGCTTATAAAAACCCAACAAAAGTAACCAACAGGTCAGGCTATTCCTGATTTTGGGGGCAGATTTAAGGTTTCCCTGCTGCAGCTACTCACCCACTGAGCCCATCACTTGCAAAGGGATGAAATGTCAAAAATACTGAGCTTTCCCTTTGTGTCTATGATGAGCCTAGGGCACTTCAAAGTTCAGATACTGATCTGCTAAAGAAGGAATTAAGTTGAGCTGTATTTCTTGCTAAAAAAGTGAAAAACTGACCTTGTCTAGTGCCTTGCTAATTACACATGCAGAGATCATCTTTATTTAATTACATGTGTTTCCACTGATGTAAAATGGCCACCAAATTTGAATTATCGGGATTTTTATATTCTTAAAAAGAATCTGTGATTATGGCAACTTCCTACCATATTGGAACGTATTCTTCATTTATGTTTCAGTAAGATAGAGCAAACATGCAAACTGGAGCAGAAGAACAAGAATATGATATAAATCCTTAGAATAAAACTCCCTCTCTGCAGATGTTAAAGCGTTAGAGTTTTGCGTCCTGCATTATTAGGCTAAGATCCAATTTCCATAAAACTTTAAAAGCTGGTGTCACAATCTGCCAGCTCTGGAGAAAGAGCTGAGTGTGTGGGGAATACAAACCTGAAGATGCATCTTTGGTTTCTATTGCTTGTCTCCCCTCAGAAATTAATGCAAGACCAGATGCAAATAATGTGCAATAATTTCTAACAGGCAATAACAAATGCAAAACAAAGTTGAGAGTTGCCTCCTAAACATCTTGCTCCAGCTCACATCACTCTGTGGAGCTCTCTGGAGAAAACACAGTATGAAACGTGCTGCAAAACAGCTGAGAATCCCAGAGCCAACACAGAGTTGGCTTTGGAGTTGCCCCTGAAACAATTGATGCCTCAGGAAATCCCATAGAAGGCTCTTTTAGCAGGAAAAAGTTTGTCATTCTTTCTACAAAGGATAAATCTGTTTCCTTTTATATTATCCAAAATATTTCAGAAATCCCCAAAAACACTCTTTCCTATAGTATGGGCTCCTCCCACCTGCTCAGGAATACACTTCCTGGGGCAGTGCTGCTGCAGGTGTTGAAGTGCATTTGCTGGCACCACCAGTACATTCATCCTGGAAGCTCCACAGGACTGCAGTCTCTGTTTAGTGTCCTGCACCTCTAGATGGTACCAAAGTCCTTAACTGTGCCTCCTTCCCCACCTCAACCCTTCCAGTTCTACTCAGATGTTTTCCTCCTCCTTTATTTTCTCACTCCCTCTCTTCATTACAGAACAATCCCTCTGGTATTTCTGTGTTTCATTGTAACATCCTAGACATTTCCAAACATGAAAGCAGCTGGACATCCTGTGTGCAGGAAGTTGTGGCTGCTCCAGGAGAGGAGGAATGAGGATTTTTTTGGACGCTCTTGCTTAGGGCTGTTGATGCCTGGTCCCACCATCTTGCAGGAGGTCCCGCGCAGAGACGGAGGGAGGAGATGAAAGGCTCCTCTCTCCTGCCCCAGCCCAGCAGCACAGCCTCACTCTGTGGCCAGGAGTGTAACAATTCCAGCGCAATGTCTAGAGGATTATTTTAATCCAAAAATAAAAGAGGGATTTCTTCTAATGACTGCCAGAAATAGAAAGCAGTCACAGCTGCTGCTGGAAAGCAGGATGGCTCTAAATCATGGCTCCCATCTCACACGCTTTGCTTCCTGCTGCCGCCACCCACCCGGCACTTAGCCCCCAGCAAAGATGGGTTGAGTGTGGGTCAGTAATGTCCAGTCTGTCTCTGCAGGCAAGTACTTCTGGAGACTGACTCGCAATAAGCACTTGGTCTCCCTCCAGCCAGCTCAGATTCACCGTTTCTGGCGGGGCTTGCCGCTCAACCTGGACAGCCTGGACGCAGTCTACGAGAGAACCAGCGACCACAAGATTGTCTTCTTCAAAGGTGAGAGCAAACATGATGCTGGAGGTATAGAATGTGGTGCTAGGCAGGAGACACCAGTGCCACATGTTAAACATCCCAAGGGCCGGTCTGAAACCTGTTGTCCATGAGCAAGGCCAGGAGAAACAAACTGGCAGGCAAGGCAAGCAAAAGGTAATGGTCATGTTCCACAGAAAATGAGGGAAATGTCATTGAAGATAAAGTTCAGCCAAATGTAACTAAAATCTGAGCTTTTCAAGAAAGAAACACAAACTGGAACCACGCCTACACACACTCACAGGTGGTATGTTCCTCCTTTTAGCTTTTCTCTTTTAGTATTTGTTGCTGAGAAAAGAAAAAGTCAGAGAGGGAATAAAAATGAAACTGAAGACCTTCAGTTTTAATAATTATATTTCTGTTGCTGTATTTTTTCTTAAAGTAAGTGGTATAATTCTCTCTTTTTATTTAAAAAACTTGCAAGCTTTTTTTTCAGAAGAGCTGGAAGGACGGTTTAGCTCTTGGTTTCTATATAAATGTCCAAGTCCCTCACAGATCATCCACCTGTGCTGGATAGATGCCACCCACACTCGCAATGTCACTCAAGATCCTGGCAGGCACCGACTCTTGTTTCACCAAGGTTGTGCACGTGACGTGCTAAACACACCCCAGCCCTCCATTCTTCCTGTTTGGAAATTGCTTTTTGTCTCCTGACCGTTCTGCTTGAAGCACGGTGCAATTATCAGTTTCAGAAGTGCTGAACCAAGCACTTCTGGAAGAAATAATTTGGTTTCAGTTCCCCCAGCCAGGCCAGAGGGATGGCTCATGTCCCACACAAGCCCCTACGCTCACAGAAGGCCTTTCCAAGTGCAGACGAGGTCCTCCTGGACCACTGGCACGCTGAGCCCAACAGAGCCACACCAAGGCCTGCATCTCCCCATGAAACAGCATATGGGAGGCTCTGCCATGTGTGTCCAGCTGCCTCAGGCAGCCTGCCCTGCTGTGCTTTCCCAGAGGGAATGGGGCCAGCTGGAGCGTGCCACCCATTATGCCTGACTCTAGACACTCCCAGTCAGATCTGCAGACCACAGCCGCTTCCTTCCACAGCTTCACTTCCTTCCCTCCCTCCCTCTCTTCTGTCCCTGCTGGGGTTGAACAACCAACCATGAGCTCAGGTCCAGGGGCTCCTCCCAGCTGCTCAGGAGGCTGGAATTCCAGAGGTCCCACAGCTGGCATCTTGTTCCAAGACATGCATTCTCTGTGTGTGTTAGTCCTGCCTATCTCCCGACATAAACTCAGAATTTTCTTTCCGGCTATACGACTCATTCACTCCCTCCAGCGCTGCTTCATTGATCCCTGGACAGAAACCAAAGAATACAAATTACCTTGGCCTCTAATGTCCTGCTGCTGATACATGGGCATGCATTTAAGGGCTTCTTCAGGTATTCTAGAAAACCAAGGGACAAAAAAGTCTGATCCTTAAAATAGGCTATGCAATACCTAAAAGGAAACTGCAGGTTCCCAAATAGATGTTGTAAAAGAAGAAAGACTGTCCCAGTGGTTAGAGAATTATGAAGAAATTGAGATATCTGGGTTCATTTCCTTGTTCTCATACAGACCAGGGCCCAGTCCTGTTATATTTCATTTTTATTGGGAAAGAAACCCCTTATTGACAGTTCTCTCCTGCCCAAGGTCAGGCTGAGGGGGTCGCTGTGTAAGACCCTTGAAGAGCAGTGAGCTCCTCGTATGGGATTTGTCCAGTCCCTGTACATCCTCGTAATCCACAGGTCTCTTGGCCCATCTGGCTATAGAAAGTGGTGATTTCTCTTCCAAAGTGGACTACGCTTGTCTTCTCAGGAGCCAAATAGCCCGCAGAAACTGCCCAGTTTGCACACAGAAGCTGCCTGTAACTTTGTTTCTTTGGATATCAGGCAGAAATCCAAGGGGCAGAAAACCAAATGCCTCCATCAAATACATAAAAGTGACGGCTATACTGATGCTATCATTGTGTTCATGTCCTGGGACAGTCATGCTTTCAGCAGCAAAGCAGGGCTATGTCCACAGATGGCCTGACACAAAAAAACAGCTATTCAAAGCCAGAGGTTCCCCCAGGGGCTGACCCCTTCCTATTCCCATCCTTAAATGCCCATAGCTCAGCCCTGAAGCTTTGTTACCACAGTAGATAACAAAACATTAGTTCTGCTCATCTGTGGGGAAATACTGGTTTAGGCTGTGAAACAAATGTGATTTTATTCTGTGCTTGTTTCCTTTCCACAGGAGACAGATACTGGGTCTTCAAAGACAACAACGTGGAGGAAGGGTACCCACGGCCCATTTCGGACTTTGGACTGCCCCTGGGAGGAATTGACGCTGCTTTCTCCTGGGCTCACAATGACAAGACTTATTTCTTTAAGGATAATCTCTACTGGCGCTACGATGATCATGAGCGGAGGATGGATCCCGGGTATCCTTCAGAGGCCATCCTGTGGAGGGGAATACCCAGCCCTTTAGATGATGCCATGAGGTGGTCAGATGGTGAGTCCATATGGCAGCTTAAAAAGGCACAGCAAAGAAAATCAGTGCTCAATTGAGCTGTAGCCCCTTCTACCCTGCCTGCCAACAAAAACGCTGAGCCCCTGATGGGATGTTCCTGGTGACTGGAAGCTGAAGGGAGAGGTGTGATTCCAGCCAGAGTTCCCCACACTGCTCACTAGAAGACTTCGTAATATTTTTAGGCAACAAAAATATCACGGGGGGATAATTATTGCATTTTATTAAAAGAACACAGTTGATGCTCTTTTGCAGTGATTTTTATCCTAGTATGGGCTGATTTGCTCCTCGCTGGTTTTGTTGTCACTGGATTTTTAACTGGATATATGACAATGCAGACAGAAAATATTTTATAAAGATGTTTTCCCAAAGCTGCAACTTATTTTCTGAGGATGAGATTTCTCAGTGGTTTCTTGCCCCTGAAAAGACCACAAAAATTTTGTCACAAGCAATATTTACAATCAGCTATTCACTCACAACAAAGTGGCACTTCCAGGGTTGATGTACTGTGACCTAACAGTGTATTAGCAATCATTAAACCAGGCAGAGGGGAAGGCCACTTCCAGAGGCTTTTCAAGCTGAATTTCCAAAGCTGCTGAGAGCGACATTCCCATAGGTAGGAGTCTTCCTGAGCATGGGACCTGCTTAGAGAATTCACAACCTCCCTGTTCAGAGCAGAAAACATGCACCTGAGAGCAGAAGGTTCCCAGGGCCCTGTCAGGCTCAGGCTATTTTCTGAGCCCAGGGTCAGCAGCACACCTCCCAGGTCATTAATGGATAGTCTCCAGCTTTACCATGCCCTATTACAAGGAGGAGAGTTGTGTATGGTGTGTCCAGCTGTGGGTTCACAGGGCCTTGACTGTACACACCCACAGTACCAGGAGGTACATCTGCTCTAGGACTCAGCACAGAAGAGGTGACACCTCAGCATTCACATCCAACTGCTGATGGCTCCTGGCTGATATGAGAGATCCTGGCCAGACACGGCATTACCTTACCCTCTGGAGCATCCCTCCTGCAGCGAGAGGGGATATTGACAACAAGCAGTAATATCTCATGTGTCTCCACTCCGCGGGGCTCAGCTGGGATGGGAATGCTCTTCTGCTGCTCCCAAGTGCTCCTTTGACCTTCCTCTGGGACAGACACTCACCTTGTGTTTGGGTTTTGGTCTCTTTGCAGGCGCAAGTTACTTCTTCAAGGGCAAGGAGTACTGGAAGGTGCTGGACGGCGAGCTGGAGGTGCAGCCCGGGTACCCGCAGTCCATCGCCAGGGACTGGCTGGTGTGCAGTGACATGCAGGCCGATGCCCCCGAGGCAGCCGGGAGCAGCAGGACTGGGGCGCGCTCCAGGCCGGGGCAGCACGATGAGAGCCGCTCGAAGAACGGCTACGAGGTCTGCTCCTGCACCTCGGGCACCCCATCCCTGCGCCCTAGCCCCATACCCAGACTGACAGCCAGCCTCATGCTGGCTATGTGGACAGCAGCACTGGTCTGTGCAGCCCTCTGACAGCTCATCTCACCACCAGGACCACACCACGGTGCTTTGGGATACAGCGCCATGATCGCAAACTGTTGCAAGCAGACAAAGAAACATTCCCAGAAACATACCAGTGAAGGGTTTGAATTCTCCATGAGAAATGAACAGTGATTTTGTTTTGGGTTTGTTTTTTTTAATTTTAGTTTAAAGGTCTAATAACAGAGTTGAGTTCTTATTCCCCCATCCAGTTAAAGATGAGAGCAGCCTCATGTTGGATTTAGAAACGCTCCATAGAGATGGGTTGCTCTGGTTGTTTAAACACAGCAAACAAGGAAGGGGAGAGCTCCTGGGGTGGAGTGGGGACAGAAGACATACTGCTGAGATAGACAGCAACAGAAAGGCAACCAGCAGGAGGTAGTAGTTATGTGCTGACACAATGTACACATCCCATTGGATGTACTAGGTAGAAGAAATGGTGACTTCACTAAGATTAACTGCAAGGTGATCATTCTTTTATTGTCAGGCCTGCTGTAGTCACTGGTGTCTGGGTAATCTGTATCAGTTTTTATGGGTCAGAAACATCTCTGCCTTTCAGAAGGCACTGCAGCTTATCTTTGTATACAAGCCGTTGTAATTTAACAATTTCTCTAATAAACCTTGGCCGCCTACACGGAGATCTCCCAGTCCTGTACCAGATCAAGGCTATCACCTGCAGCAAGGTACGGGCTCCCGAGGCTCTTAGCAGCCTCACCTCTGGATGAGGAGCACGGCAGCCAAATGAGATGCAGTTACAACCACTGTCCCAGACTAATCCATGCACACAAACTCCAGGTCTTAGAAGTCCTGTGTCGGGTTGGCTTATGTTTTGCGAGAAATCAAGATGTATTGCATTTGTTTGTGTCTCTGCCATACCTGGCTGTGCTGCAGAGGATGGGCTGGAGCAGGGGAGATGCTGCACAGTCAGCTCAAACTCCTTTTGATGCTTCTGACAGGAGTTTGGAGTAGCAGAAGCCAAAGTCAAGCGCTGCATTAGGATGTTCGTGTTTGGGTTTATTCCTCATTGTTTATCAATTTTTTGTGGTATGATTTGGGCATCTGAGAGTCCTTGAAAATGGTGAGCGAGAACTGGGATGAGATGTCAAAGAAGCCAGGGTCCTTGAGCCTGCAGTTGTCAAGGGGCATTACACGGGCAGAGGCCGCTGGGACACACCCTTCTTCTCTCTTCCCCTCCTGCAAAGCTCCTGCACAAATGTCTTTTGCTGCCCTGCCGGGGCCAGGTTCTCGGGGACGCACAGCAGCAGACAGTGTCATTGTGGGACCCAAGGCTGCTCCAGTGGCCCTGGTGCCAGGTGTAACACAAAGCCCTCTGGGGCACAGCAGGAAAGGCAGAAAAAATGCACAGTTGCATCCTGACAGAAAAGGGGCCCACTTGAGTTTCCCTCTGCTAATTGCATTTTTAAATAGTCGCAAGCATTCACAGGTTACAGCTCTTTTCAGGACAGTGTGCTACAACACAATTTTATGGGTCATGAGTCAATGAAATCTCCCATTAAACCATTAAATAGCCCTTAAAAAACATACAAAAAAATCTCAGGCATAGCAGCTCCCTCTGCTGAGTAAAGCTGCCTCTGTTGTTCAGAGCAGTTCCCCATCCCACCTCTGTGAGCCGGGCCAAGCAGAGGCTGCTGGGGCTGCAGGAGACCTGACATTCCTTCAATTGTTTCTCATTGCATTTCTTTCTCTTTGGCCACAAAAACACGGCTTTTAGTCCTTTAGTCTAAACATCAGCACATCTTGGAGCTGCAGCCACATAGAGGAAGACACCCTCTCTCCAATCCTGGAGCACTTGTTTGTTCATCTGTTGAGCTTGGAAGAGACACACTGGACATGAAATTCCAGGGAAGCTGCACTTGCAGTAGCAGCTGGAGCGAGAAGCAGTGGAAGATGTTCACTGTCCGCTTGTTCCCCATGTTTACCTCAGTCCTCTGGAGGTCACCAGACATCACTTTTGCTTTTCCAACAGCTTTGCTGAAGGGTTTCCAAATGTGGTGGTGGGCTTTGCTATAGCTGGACTTTATTTCTGTTCCAGGAAGAGTCTCATCATATAGCATTGGCGACTGAAGAGACGGAGCCCAAACTTTGCATGCATGAAGCCAATTTATTGATTACAGAGCTTGGTATATATACCTTTTCAGCTATAGCTAAAATTAACAAACATTGCTAAATCACAGCCTTGTACAAACCCGCACAGGCATGTGTGGTCTCACATTATTTGTTCAAAGCAAAGCATACCTAAGCACACAGTTACCTCTTCCTCCTTCAGGGTTCTGCCTTAACTTGCCAGGGCTTATAGCCCCTCTAAAGTTAGTACATACTGCTCTGTCACAAGTTCAGCAGTACTCTGACTCTTGCTTTCTAGCTGTATTGCCACAGTATAGCCTGCAATTTAACAGTTCCCATGCCAGGTTAGTTGTAGTGGAAGAAGCAAAATGAAACCAGGACACTCTAGGACAACTGGGATGCCCCAAACCCCTGCCAATCACAGCTTACCAAATACCAAACCCCCAAGTTACAACAATGTTAAAAGCTCAGCTTACAAAAATACCAAACCTCTAGCCAAAAAAATTTACCAAAAACTTGGCCTATAAAGCTACCAAACAAACTGGCCTACAAAAAACTACATTCCAAAATACCAGAACAACCTCGTTTCAAAATAACAGGAAACACAGTTTCAAAATACCAAAGAAAACCAGGTTTCAAAATCTCAGATTTAAAATACCAGGATTTTAGCCTAACCGTAACATAAGTTCTAAAATACCAAGGTAATCTAGTTTCAAAATACCTGAATAACAAGTTCAGAAATACCAAAATAACCCAGTTGCAAAATACAAAAATCACTCAGTTTTAAAATACCAGAATGTCAAGTTCCAAAATATCAAACTGCAAAATGTCAATTTTCAGATCTCTTATTTGGGCAGGATTCCTAAACCCAAAAGAACTCTTATTTGTATTCATAATGTAGATTGCCCTAATTAGAGGTCCTAATGAGACTTACACCCTTCATGTCATTACTATTCTTCTCCACCCTACTTAGTCACATAGTAGTGGACTACTACTTAGTAATCACTAAGAAATAGTTATGTAAGTTAACCATAAATTATCCAACTTATCTAGCTATGCTACTGAAACAAAACCTTATTTCTTACTGGGTTTCTGCCCTTTTGCTCAAAGTAGTTTTAGCAAAAAAGAAAGGGTTGTCATTTCCCTGAAGAGTTTACTTCTACACGGAGCCCTTTACTCACCTTGAATTTAAGTCAGAGGAGCCAAACAGCTGCAGCTCCTTTGAGAGCTTTTATACCTTGTGGGATTTGCCTCCTCCTCTTTCTCGGGCATTGTGGGAACGAGGAGTGGGCCCAAATAGGGTATATTAACCCCAGCCTTTGCTAAGGGGCTTTATTCCCTCTTTGGGATCAGCTGGGATAAGAGCTCTCCTCTCATTTCAATGAAGAGGGTCTTTTTGCTTATTTCAGCTTGTTACTAGCAGGTGCTTTTGGGCACCTAAAACAACAGAGGCTTTGGAGACACCGTGAATAAGCTAGCATCCAACAAAGAGGTCATGTTCAAGCGGTTTCAGATGGAAACTACTTTGGCAATGCAACGCTTTTGGACCCATGTTGGTACACGCCTTTCCATTTTGTTTTACCCCTTCTACCCTGGGAAGGTCGGTCATCGTTCAGCTTTTCAGGGGAGGTGTAAATGGTGGCTATGTTACAGCATTGCTCTTTATCCTGGTTTTTTTCAGGAAATAATGGCGGGTATCAGCAGTCAAGGTCAAGTGGGTAAAGTGAGCTGTGACCAGTGGAAAGAAGCAGTTATTGCTTGGGTGCCACACTCTGGTAAAAGCCTAAGCATCCATTCTCATTTATGTGTTTTATGAGGACCACTCGTACTACACTGAGATCCCCTCGCCAACCAGCCAACAGACCTGGTTTGCCCCTCTCGTGAGCTCTCCAGAAGTATAACAGGACTCTGTGATCAAGCCTTGATTTTTCCCATTTGAAAGTGCCAGCTGAGTAGCCTTTGGCAATGGCTGAGCAGTTGGAGTGAGTCGGGGAGGTAGCCAGGGTCCACTCAAGTTTCAGCGGTGCCACATGACCTTGTCTCCTCTTAACCCAGGCGTGATCCGCAATGATGGCGTCGGCCTCCGAGTGCAACTGGAGTGTGCTGCCTGAGAACCCAGGAGTTCTTAGGAGACGGTGAGTGGCAGGATTGCTGGTTTTTGGCTGATATGCTGCAAAAACCATGGGTTCACGTTTGGTTTCCTTTATGGCAGCTGACTAAGAGACAACAGCCCGGTGGCGGCAGGAAATTCCCAGAGGCTGGGGTGGCCTTCCTTCGTGCCCACCGTGGATTGTCATCCCCGGACGTCCGAGAGATAAGTGGAGGGCTACAAGCCACAGAGGGGATGAAAGCGCAGTGCCGGGTTGAGACTGGCCGGGAGGGGTTTTTGAGTCAGCTTTGGAGACGGGGATGTCCAAGATGCGGCCCCTTAGGCCCCATCAAGGGAAGGTCTCACCACACTGAGGGGCGCAGGGCAGAGCAGTCCCAGTGCGCGTCCCGGAGCTGCTCTGCCCTGCTGCATAGCACAGTGTAGGTGTAATAGGACAAGATCCGGGAACTTGAAATTTGTGGTGAAGGGTGTAGTTGGGCTGTAGATGGTAGCTGTAGATTGACAGGAGATGTCTGGAGCTGTTAAGTTATCCTGCAGCACTCTGACTTTTGTCCTGACGATGTTTCAGATGCAGGTGGATGAAGCCCGTGGCAGAGAACCCCATACCAGGCGAGGGCGTTCCCCCGAGAGGTTTGGGGGTTCGGTCACCCTTTTCCTTTTACAGTGGAAGTGTGGGTGGTGACTGTGTAACAGCTTTGTTCTTTGTCTTCAGGAAGTAAAGGCGGTTATTAGCAGTCGACGTGAGCGGCCAAGGTGAGCAATGCCCGGTGAACAGAAGCAGTTGTTGTTGCTCAGGTCTCAATTTCTGGTGCGACTCTAAGCATCCGTTCTGGTTTGTGTGTTTTAGGCAGTCTGCTCGTGCTGTGCTGAGAGCCCCTCACCATCCGGCTGACGGACCCGGTTCGCCGTGCCCGTGAGAACTCGGCAAGTAGTACGGAAGAGAGATTTTAGCCAAATCCAAATCCCCAAAAAAAGGAAAAAAACACTAGGAAGCGATGGCACTGGAAGGCCCTATCCCTGTCCAAGGTTCCTACTTTTCTCTCTGACTCCTGAATGGTTGCTTGACCATAACCAGAGACTGTCTGTTTGATTTCCTGCCACGTACAATACATCACTGCTTTCTGCTGGAGTGTGTTCCTGGTGTCTTCCTCCTCCTCCATGGATGTGTAAATAAAATTCCTGACTTCTACCAAGTGGAATTTTGTTGTTCCAGGAATTGCTGCCCTTTTGTTCCATTGAAACTTCCCAACTCTGCTGAGAGTTTCAGATGTCAAGTACAAGGAAGATGGGAGTGTCTTTGGATTGTTATTCCCACAAAATACAGATAATTCTTGGATAGGAGTAACTTGACATGTTTAGTTCACACTTCCCTTTAAAGTCAGAGCAGAAGAAGCAGATTTTAAATCATCATTCCATGAACTTCCACCAAATTCCTGACTGTTCCAAAAGTTTTTAATGTTAGAAATTCCCGAGCTAGTTTTCCAGGCAAGCTGGGGTTTAGATGCTATTCCTTCCTTTTATTTAATGTTTTTCCTCTCTCTGATTTTAGGATGGAAATATTTATAGGAAATGTTGATTTTCCATCCTAATTGGAATTTTGGTACTGCTTAGGGCACCTTTCCAAGGAAATTTACCAAATTAATGTTGGTAAATCAGGAATTGTTTGCGACCATATCCACAGAATTCTGTAAATTCCCAGGACAACCTGCTAAGTGTTTAATTGCCATAATTAATCTCTTTAGAATGTTACATTGTTTCCTTTTAACCCCATAACACTTCTCATTCTCCCCTTTACAGCATTGCCAGCAGTAAGTTGATGTCGAGGTGCGTTTCACAGGTAGCAATAAAACAAAGTAGAAGTTTTATTTTGTAACTCTCTGAACCTCGTTGTTAATCATAACTCTCCCAACCTCATAACAAAAAATCCAAACCAAAGCAAACAAAAAAACCAAAACCATCCCAAACCAAAGCAACCCCACAAACAAATGCAAATCACACAAAGAGAAAATCTACCAATATAAGTTTAATAATAATTTTTACCTGGCAGAAACACCAGCTAATTTAATTTTAATTAATTGTGGGTTTGATGTGTTAGGTTAATGACTTCATAGAGTTTAAAATATGAACAAACAACAATTAAAAAAAATACAAAAAGAGAAAAAATAGAAATACACAATAAAAAATACAGGAAGATATAAAAACATGAAATATAGAATATCAACAATATAAAGAAATATAATTTTACATAGTACATATAGTTCCATAATATATGATAATGTATTCTATATCATCATAGTTATAGATATTAATATAAAAGGTAAATGGTAATGATAAATATAAATATGAAAATAATAACTATCAAAATTATTGAAATATAGTTCAATATAAAGGCCTTTTTGGATTTAATTGGGTTAGTGGCAGGGTCCTTTTAGTTGTGCTTGGGGCTCTTTTGGGTGCGTTTATCGGAGGGGATTTTCGGAAGGGGAGCGGACAACGCGAGCTTTTGTGCCTCCCTTCTCAGCCCGGGGCTGCCACGCGCGGCGGGGACGGTGCTGCAGCCTTGTGGGCACAGAGCGGTAC
>WAAE01008063.1:0-82241 GCA_013400495.1 Nicator chloris
CTAATGTGTCGCTGCGACAAGCTACTTCACTCTTCAGACCAGTTACCAGACACAAGCACAATACAGTAAGAATTTTATGTCTTTAAACAAGGCCACATGCTACTTCAGTGCCCAGAAAGTTCTGAAAATTTAAATGCACACTGCATTTTTCAACCAAATCCAGATTCCAGAAACTCTAGGCATAAATGGGGAGATGAAGAGTAAAGTATATAATTAAATGCCACAAGGCAGAAAAGGAATAACAGCACACTAGTTGTACTGGGTTTGGACTCTCTTAATTTTATTTTTATCAGTGCTTGCACACAAGTTTCTTCAAATTACCTATCACAGCTTGTTGGACTATTTGTACAATACTAGCTTGCGAGGAAATCCTTCTGTGCAATGTTAAATGTCCCAGTGAGTTTCAGAACAGTTAAATAACTGCTGTAGTGACATTCTTGTCACACAAGATGGGATTATAAGATATGAAATATGATCATTCTTAAGTAATTTACAATACTTTTCTATACTTTTATTCTACTTTTTTCCTAATAAAAATTACTTCCAATTTGGTATAGGTTCACAAAGCACTGATAACAAAACTGTCTGACTCACAGAGAAATGAGAAATATATGGGCAGGTCATAAAACTCCAGAAAAAATTTAGGAACTTAGGAGAAAAATATTTTTTTCACACAGTATGAAGGATTTTGTTTAATCTGTTTTAAAAGTAACAGTAACTGTATATTCTCTTTTCACTCACACGCTCTCAATAAAAAAAATCAGGCACTGTACTAACTGAAGATCACCATTTACTTAATGTATGTGAAATGTCTAAGTTCATTGACAATAAGAACAAAGATACAACAAAACTGAAAGTGCTGGTATGATTTAGGAGCTATGCCTACAGCATTCTGGTTTATGCATGCAACTAAGAGTGAAGTTTTCTGGCTCTGGATTGTCATTTTCAAAGTTTAAGGTTCCTTCATTCTCAAAGTGGTTTCACAGATGCAAAGAGGATTCCCAAGACTGTGGTTCACCTTGTTGGGAAAGTGACACATGATATGGCCATGCCAGTCAAGGGGGCCAGCATAAGCAACAAGAAAATCCACAAAGGTTCTTCATTCCATTACCTGGCAATTAGGACACTTACTTAAACAGATGACAATTAATGTTTAACGCCTGTGTATTTTTGCTCATAAGGGATGGCAAATACAGACACTGCAAACTATCCCAGGAAGCAAGGAGCTGAATGGAAGTGCTTTTTCTCCCTGATGCATGTCCTTACTTACTAGACTGTAGACACATGCACCTTCTTGCTTCCTACCTCTTCACTTTCACGTGTCTTGCATTCCTGCACGCAAAATATCGGGACACTTGTTTTGGAGGTGGAAAATGTGGACCAGTGCCAGAAAGAATCAGATTATTTTTATCTACCAGGAAGTCATTGGTTCTGGTACCTTGTATAGCTCTATCCATGTGTAGGGCTTTAAGCCATAATTACACATTTGTCCATGACAAGAATATCAGGTATTTTAGAAGCCTGTCAAAAATGTTGGCTGTTCTGTGCTACCTTGCTGTGCACCTACAGTACTTATTATGTAACTACTGTCATGTGTACTTTGCTTTTCCTACAGGTTTTCCTCTCATCTTGTCCTTTATCAAATATCGTCCAGCCAGCCATTTAAAAGAAAGTGTTATATCCCAGGGCAGTGGGGAAGGTGTGGGTGTTGCAGAAGTGGCTGTAGGCTCTTTTTACACCATGCCTCTGACTTCCCTGTAAAAAGCTCTATCCAAATCTAGACCAACTCACCAAACACACACTTCTCCAAAGAACGCAAGTATTCCAAATTCTAACGTGTGTAACTGGTATGAATTTGGTTTGGGTTGGCAGGAACATGTAAGTAGGTGTAGATTGCTTGTAAGGGGTAGGAAAAGAAGATGAAATTAAAAAAAAAAAATTAAAAAAACAGAGAAGGAGTTATAAAAGCTGTATTTTTGTTCCATTTAAACACAAGCTGTTATGTAAGTGTCTGCTGCAATAGGTATGGTTTTAAAGAAAGTCAGAGAGGCACACGCTGGCTCTCTTGCAGCACAAAGTTATTTAACATACCTCAAGGAACTGAAAATATTACAGACTGATTTTTTTTTCCTAGTTAGCATCTCAAATCTGCCTGTAATAAGACTATTAAAAGTTAGCAGGCAGAAATTTTTAAAGAACCAAATCATAAAATTATGTTGTCTGAAGAAATTAAACCACCTGGTATTCTAACAGCTTTTTAAAATAACAACAACACTTGGGAGGCCCTCAAGAAAAGGAAAAAAAAAAGAATGTTTACAGTTTCAGATATTAGTGGGTTTGAATGTTTTTGCCAAATTTTCACACACATAAGAAAAAAATATTGAGCTGCAACATCAGAGAAATATCAAACCAACTAGAGCCTAAGGAATCTACAAATGGATACAGGAAAAAAGGCAAAACTGGACATTCAAACTTACTACAGTAGGGATCTTCTCAACAGTTACTTTTTACAGATGAATCCCCATGCACCAAACAATTAAAGACAGCCCTATTGCTAAAGCAAAGCACTTTCATATGCTGATGTTAATTAAACCAATATTCACACCTGGACTCTCATGCCTCACACCATGAGCTGTGCTGCAAGGTGGGCAACAAAAGCCACCTGCCATCTACAGGCACACACAGTTTTCAGACCACCCACATTTTTGCTTCTTCAACCTCCATGACAGTCCCAGGCAGACTTATCGCAACATTGCTTTACCTGTCAACAGAAAACCCAGAAATTAAGTCTCCCAAGTTAAAAAATGTCAAGGACTCCAGAGCTGTCTCTAATTTAAAAATCCCTAGGCAGCTTTTGCCTCTAATATTAATGGGTTCTCCTTGAACGCTATCTGGTTCAGGCAATTAAATTTTACTATAATTATTTAGACAAAACTAAAGTAAACAGGCTGAGTCACCCTGGCAATAGGCTACAGTGGGATAGCTGGAAAATGTGGCTTTACTAAGAACATCTGCTAACACCACAACACTTATTGAGGTGTGTAAAGTCCCAGTGATGGGGTTTTTTCTTCTGAGAAAGTTTAAATAATTGCAGATTGAAAATGCATGCTGGGTGGGAAATAGCCCATGAAACCATCTTTCATTCTGTGTACCACCACATACTTCAGAGATGGGTCAGAGGAGTGTTTTGAAGTTTACACGAGTTTATTCATAAGCTGATGTCCTATCTGAAAACCCAAAGAAAGAGACTATTCTTATTCAATATGGAAAGTCAGATCAACAAAAAAATGCCAGGCAAGCCTTACTAATATCAGGGGTTTTGGCTTCACAGGAGGGTGCAGAGCACCAAATGCTGTTACTGGCTTAATAACCCATACAAACTCATTTTTTCCTGAGCAGTGACAGGTCTTACTCATCCATGATGCACTTTGCAACTGACTCAACTTCTGCAATCTTCTCTGGGACAGTCATTTGCATTTCTCCAATGATTCTGATTAGAAAGGGGGCTTTTCTCCCATGATGTGCTTTATTTTCTGCTGAATATAGAAGCCAAAAAATTGAGATAGTAGATCTGTCATTACTACACTGTATCACGACCTAAGTTTGTGATGGTTTGTTGTGTTTGTGGTTTTTTTTTAATCTCCACATCTGGCTAAAACCATTACTCAAAATCAGTATAATTTTTGCAAATGTGACTGCATGACTATTTCCATTGCTAGGTTTTGGTACAAACATCTTTACTAAGCAATTCTTTTTAGGCTTTCCATTTTCTGTTAGTTGAACTTTGGACCCCTACCAATATATTTTGGACAGATGCAAACCTAAGACAGCTTCTGGCTTGCTTTTTGGTTGAAATTCCAAACCTCCTCCAACATTCAAGTCCCCAAACTCTTAAGCCTAATGAACTTCACTCACTAATTCTTTTGAATTTTCAAATTTCTCCCTCTTAATGTAATAAAACCTTTAATTATTGGACTTGTTGAGTTTTCTGGTCAACATAAATGAAATCAATATATGATTACAACGTTTAATGCTCTAAGACAGCTTTTTTTGTAATATCATTACTATTAAAAGCAATAAATCTAAACAGATAAATGTTCCCAGTTAGCACTAGTAGCATTTTGTCTGTAATATGTGTCTAGGAAGTCTAATACACCTCATAATATGCCAGAATTTCTTCTGCTGCTAAGAACTATCACAGCTATCTGTCTGCAGGTAGTCTGAGCTATGATCCCAGAAGACTCCCACCAGAATCTCAGGAGAGAGGTCCTCTCCAAAGGGGTTTTTAAAAAGTACCCTCTTTTATTTATGCAGGTTTGTCCTTATTATTAAATGCTGAAGCAATAATTCAAAAACTCCATTTTTAAAGTTAATTCCAAGCATTTATGCGATCCCAAAGTTAGGCTCCCTGTTGTATATTTCCTATGGTTCCTCAATTTATGTTTTTAAGCAGAAAAGAATATCACCTATCTTACAGCCCTGCAGTGTACAGCAACTGCTGTGCAGAAACAAATCTATTCAATTTTCTGAAGTCACTTATTCTGGAGACATCAATATGTGCTTGAAAAACAGAAAGAGCATGTGCAGTTTAAGACAGAAACAGTTTGTATAAAGCTTCATCATATTTGTTCTCTTCCAGGATTTTTTTCTTCCTGAACATGGTATCCTCATCAGAAACTGCCTTACTCTACAAGTTGTCTTCTTTTTTTTGCTAGACAACCTTAACAGCCCTAAGTAGCTGAGAAAAAAATTCTCTATTCTGTTCCAGAGTAAAAGAAAAGACTAAGGAACTTAAACTTCTTTGTCTTTTAACTACTCTCCACTCCATTAGGAATAATTAGCAAATTTCTACAAATTTTCCTTGGACCAGATCCTTCATTGAAAGAATGAAATCTCATGTTAGCCCCCTTCTTGCCTTATTAAAATTTAGGTCCCTAGAAGATTTTCTTTCAAAAGGAAAAAAGAAAAAAAACAAAAACAAAACCACAAAAACACACCAAAACCAGGGTTGCAATTCCTCTAGAACAAAATTTTAAAAAGCTCTGACTGAAGAATAAAAGAACCCAAATCAGAGCTCCATGACCTACCACCTACGGGTGTTCAATTCCATGGCAACATGAGACTTCCTAAAGATTACTCAGCCTTATATTACTTTATGCATATTATTAGCATTCAGTTCTCCTGCAGGGAGCTATGCTCTGAAAAAAGTTTATTTGAAGGTGAGCATTCACAGAAGCAACCTGAGCTGTTAGGTAAGACTTTCGAGATATGCGGTGGTAAATTTCTGTGGGTTGCATTTTGAAAATAACAGCACCAAACCACTCTTGCACCACACATTGTGAGCCACCAGTTCTGCAGCGCAGACCAACACAGCCATTATTCAGAAGTCTTCTACTGTCCTTTACACCTGATATATTTGTGTCTGTATACACACCCTCTCAATGAATATGTATGAGTATATAAATATGAATATCCATCACTGGTGTACTCCACTTTCTGACTTTGTAACTTGGAAATATTTCCCAGGTTGTGTTCGACTCTCTCTCCACTGCTGTGCTGAAGTTTATGTTTGATAAGACTTTAAAAGAAGGCTTTTAATGAGTATTAAGGATGAAGACATTTTCCTCATACGCCTTCAGAACGTTTTTGCTTTCTAAAAGCCAAATAACTCTGGATTTCAAATAATTATGCTATTTTCAAAATATTTTGCCAGTATAAAAGTATCTGGATGTTACAACAGCCCTCTTTTTATAGGGTAAAAATGAGCCAAGGCACAGACTTCTTGTTAAACACAGCATAAAAAGGGTCCTGGTTTATTCCTCTTCACAGCTTACTCATCTTAATTCCAACTCTTCACTGACTCTGGCTGCAGCAAGCTCCTCCTGTAGGTTTCCCTTGCAGCTCTGACTGCTGGTTATTTCCTGCTAAACTATGACTGCAGGTATTGCTTTGCAGACTCTGACTGCAGGCTTTTACCTGGCTAGACTGTGACCGCAGGTTCCAACAACAGGCTCTGACTGCAGACCCAGACTGACCTCACAGCAGTGATTCTCCCTCCACAGGCTTCTTCTTCTTCATGATTCTCTGCTTCATGGTCCTCAAGGTTCCTCCTCCGTGATAATTCTTCCCTTATCAGCTCACCCCCTCTTTTATCTCACTCATCCTTATTGGATACAGCTGTGACTCATCAGGGATGAGGCTGTATTGGGTAACTAACACAGCTGTTACTTATCAGGGTGAGGTCACCTCTATTCCCTTCTCCTACATCTGGACAGCTCTGGCACTAAAAAAAGTGTTCACATAGTTACTCAAGATATAAACTCCAGGTACAGGGCCTGTATCTATAATGACAAGTAGAAAATTACAGTGGCCAATTAAGCAAGTCAGTCCCATTTTACTGCTGCTAAGTCTAATCTCTGGTACAACCATGCCACCCAACAAACAGGCTGGTCTCCAGGGCACATCCTAATACACTTCAGCAGTTGGCACAGTTTGCTCAGGTTCTCAGACTGAATGATGAAGCACTGATGCCACAAGAACTATTCATCTCGAAGCTGTGACATACAAACTTGTAATGGGACTGTGTTGCTCATCCAAAGGATCTCCTGCAACAGAACACCATTTCAGAAAGTGATCAGATTCTAATAGTTTCCAGCATTATAAAGTATCTGCAAACTGTGAAAAGTACAAATGCACTCACCAAGATTACCAACACTGTATGCTCCATTTTACCCGACTAATTAACAAGACAAGAAAAGCACAGAGATAAACATATGGAAAATGTAATTTCTAAACATTGCTGATATGAAACTTCTCTATTCTCTTCACCAGTCTACTCAACAAACTTGGTGGAGGAGGTTACAGCTACTATCTTCTACTTCCATCATCACTAGAACTGGAAAAGCAAAACAAAGAATCTCTCCTAAAAAGAACTGAAAGTAAGCTGCTATTTTGGAAGCTACCATCTTCTGAGGATCAGACTGATCACACAAGTTCAAAACAACCTGTGATCTCAAATGGAATATTATACAAACTGGAATATCATCAAAGGCTGCAAAATAAAGCAACTTCCATGGCAAAAGAATAGATATGAGACAGTCAAAGTAAGAGCCTGAGTCCCAAGATCTACCCTGTTGTGTTTATCAAACTTCTGTGTTTATTCCCCAGAACTGAAAATTTGTTTAGAAAAATGGTCATAAACATTGGAATTGCACTTTCTGCATTTGGATATACAACTGAGATGTTCACAGTTTGGGAAAAGAGCTCAAAATGTTCTGTAAGAAAAATGTTCTCCTGGACCACCTAATTAATCTAAATATTCAAGAAGTTACAAGAAAAAAATCAAAATTAATGAGCAAAAATATCAAGCTATAGAAAACCGATCTACTCTCTACTTCAGTCTACTCTCTTATTTACTATTTAATAACACCAGCAGTTATGATTAAATTTCCTTGCAAGTTAGATAATGGTATTGATGATGTTTAATAACAATTTCTCTTTAAAATAACCTGAAGTTTTATAAATTCCCAATATAAATACAATTTATTACTATGTAAATATTATTGAGGAAATCCTTGATATTTTTGGCACGAAGTTTTTAGCACTTTTATATACAAAATCAGCTTTACTGCTGAAAAAGGTTGAAGGAATATGCACACTCAAACCTCATTATATAAATGAAATGGGAATTTCCACCAGTTCTAGTTTATTGGATAGCATTTCATTCATGCTATTTTTAACAGACACCAGGGGAAAGCAAATACTGCAGAAAACACACTGAAGAACATTTGGTTCAATGAGCAGAATGAATTAGCATTAACTGCAGTTTTATTTTTTGGCTAGTTTTAATGGCTGTTTTGTAAGCTACCACAATTTTTCCTGGCTATACATACAGGCAATTTCTGCACTGCAACATGGCTGAAAAGTGATAACTATGCAAATATACATGCATGTATGGTGAGCAGTCAGGGAAAGGGACATGCGTTTCAGTGTAAATGTGGACTGGAAAGCCCATATGTCATCTTCTTGAAAGCTCTAACATCCCTTATTCATGTCTATAAATCTGCCAGCTGGGGTGGGGAAGCAAAGATTTCATGATTTAAGTGGCCAAGCTTTCTCTGCTAGAGATGCTTAGGCAGAAAGGTGAGAAGCAATGTCTCAAATAAGTACACCTGTGAGACACAGTGGACAATATTGAAAGCAAATTTGCAGACAACAGATGAAGTGGGCTTTTTTAATCAAAAACATACCATACAACATATGTAACAAAGGCATATATTAAGAGAAATGCTGCATAGAATGAAACTGAACTTCTGTGAACGTATTTTTCATGTGAGCAGCTCATTTGACTCAATCTGTTACTACAGATTTTATTTAATGAACGCCACATGATATTATATTAACAGCCACCTGACGATCACGCTAACAGCCTGTTCTAAGTATTTAACTGAAGATCAGCATCCTCCTTTTAAGAGTTTAACACCACAAAACCAGTGAGTCACTCACACGCTGCCATACGGCCAAGGGCTTCCAGGCAGCAGAGCTGGGCTGGGTGCACAGGCCTAGGGAGCAGAGCTGGACACAGGTGCTCTCAGTGAGGGGTCAGAGTTTTGGGGAAAGTTGCAGGATGTCTCACTACTCCATAAGAGAGAGACTCTGTTAATGTACTTCTGGTGAGGAAGGGAATGAGGACAAGTACTGATGTGCCAAATGGGAGGGAGCTGACGGTACTGTGAAACTGCCTACTGCACCAAAAGAGGGTGGAGATGAAAATGGAGGTCCTGGAGTAGGAAGATAAAGGGGGAACTGGATGAAAAGCCATTGGAAAAACAACTTCTTTCCTTCTTCCCATTCTGAACCATTAGTGTAAGTGGTTCATCCAGCCAGAGTCTGGCCTCTCCCGCCTTTGTTTCTTCCTCGTACACAGAATATCTGTTTCCAAGGCCCAGCAGTTGTTGACATTTCAAAATATCACACTGCAGTGGAACGCTTTATATTTACGCCTCTGTTGAAAGCAAAGTTGTATCTCAAAGTCCCCAGCACCCACCATAACCTTCCAATAGCCAAAGCACGAGTTTTTGATGAGGGCAGAGTAAGTCAGCCAGCGTGCTCTCCACTCCTAAGTCCAGCCAAAAGCTGCTTAACACATCAGTCTCTGTCCTATAAATCAGGGTAGATGAGGACTATAACCGATTTCCCCTTCCTGTCTCTTTTAGGAAGGACAGATTAATGAGGGCTGCAGAAACATGACAGCTATTAAGAGGGATGAACACGACACCCCTGACCTTAACCGCAGTTATTGGATCAGATGAGTGTGCATGCCTCCACGCACACACGCACGTGTGTGCGGACACCGCGGGACTCAGATTTTCCTGGCAAGTCGTCTGCTGCTGGCAGGATGGAGCAGTAACACTGCTGGCACAGAGATGCTGAGCTGAGCACTAGCACAGGCCAGCAAATTGAAATTAGGTTTCAAAGTTCCAGTCTTAATTTTCCCCTAAACAGAATCATTCTCCTCATTGTTTCCATAACAGTAATATGTGGTTTTGACAAGCAATCTACAGTTGTTCTCACATCCAGACATTCTATATTGGTTCCACTCCACTTGGAGGCAGAGACACTGGCTTTGGCCAGCTGAGATTGCAGCTTTTGTATATGATGCACCTCAGTACGTGATGAAGTCTGCCATGCTGTCTTTGTGCAACTCTCAATGTTCCAAAACACTCAGAAAACATTACCAGAACATAAAAAATAATTAAATTATTATTGCCAGCCTCAAAACTCTCCTATTTTACTGCGCTGAGAAAGAAATATCTGTATATGCAAAGGAGATGTTCTGAATTAGGGCAAATCCCGTGAGTTACTCACATTGCAAAATCCTATTTAGGTGCCTAAATAATAGCTGATTGCAAATATTTTTGTGAGAGTGGCCCTTAAACCTTAATCTTTGCCAACACACAACTGAGGGCTATTGAAAGGCATCCTCTGACCTCTTCTTTGAAAACTGAACAATCACCAGTTAAAGAAAACCTGGGATTTCTGGGACAGTTTCCAAAACTGCAAGCTAACAATGCTTGAAGCAGTCACTGCCATACTCTACGCTGAGGAATTTGTCTTCTTACAAGCTGCTGTAATGTGTGCTTCATTAATGTAATGCTTTTGTACTTACATATCCCATAAAAACTTTCCATGAAAATAGCATCCCCACTGATGCTTGACAAACAAGGAGTTGTTAATTTTATGGTCACTCACATGCATCCTTATGTCCCATCTGCAGCTCTCATGATGAAAGTGTGTGTGCCTATCGTATCTACTGATCATGTCAGACATGGAGATGATTGCTCGGAGTTATGATGGGGATGGTGCCTATTGTTTCTGCAGTTCATGCAATGAACACTGTGTTTAGCATGAAAACCATCTGTACATCCAGTCAGGGAAGAAACTGCAATGTTTAGTGAGGACTGCTTAGTTTTTTCTCTTTGATGGATCCCTAATTAACTGACTTTTCTTAGCTGATTGCCAAGGGGATATGCAATGCCTCTTCCTGAAAGACGTAAAACAGAGAAGGGAGATGATATAAAGAAGGAACACACATCCTCATTCAAGGGCAGGTTTGAGCCTGAAGTCAAAGCAAAACTGACCTAATTTTTCACCTAAAGGAAAGAAAATTGATGAGCCCACAGATTTTTTTTCAAATAAAAAGGAACCAATTGTTTCCCATGGTCAAAGTAGATAAGAAATGTAGTAATGGATTTCATTTATAGCAAAAGAATCTGGGGAAGATAGCTGAAAAACAGTAAGAAGAGTTTACCACTGGCACAGAATGTCTTGGGAGGATACAGATTCTTCCTCATCACAGGCTTTAAAGGGGCTTGTTAGACAAGTTTATCAGAAATTAAATGCGGAATGTTAATCCCACACTTAGGTGGGGAAATTGATTCACTGACTTCTAGACTGGTTTTTCTAAATTTCTGATTGTTTGGCTTTTAGAATGTGCTATCCAAAGGCAAGAGCAAGCCAAGGGTGCAGGAGAAACAAAGATGACTAGAAATAATGCAAACTGATGAGATTTTAGACTTTTCCTTTCTGATAGGGTGGAGTTAATCTCATCGTAAAAGCTTTTTAAGCAACTTTAAAAACATGAAGTGTGGACAAGAAACAGCTACATCAGGCATATGATGCCTTTAGAGAAGCAAACCAGACATTTCTGGAGCATAATTCATACGAACTGTTCAAAACATCCACTTTCAACTGAGTCAACCAAACATCTACCATCTCCTTTGTCAGTAAGTCTGAGTTTTGTTTACTGGGAAAGATATCTGCTGGGAATGGCTCAGTCCCAGACAACCACCTACATGCAGCTACCTAGTGTTAGCTACAATGAATCCCAGCGCAGCTGACTGGCTTCCCAAGCCCCAACTTTGCCTCTTGCTCACCTCTAGTATCAGGAGTTCTGAACCCAGACCACAAAACAATGACATTCTTTTTCCTCCCTGAGAAGTAATTCCCAAAAGCCCAGAACCCCGATTATTTATATATTTCTTCTCTCCACTTTTCTTTCCCGCCTTCAAATTTTGCTTTTCTTTACTCCTCCTGCTGCAGCACTTTAACTGTTGTTATCTGGCTGAACCTGGAGGATACTGGAGGGATGTAGTGATAAACCAGCAGAGTGTTGCTTCAAGATGCTTTTCAGGGAAGCAGAGACAGGCTTTACAAGCCCTGCACAGTTGGACAGCACTTCCTAATAATTGTAATGTTCTTAGATTAACGACGAGGAACACACAGACACACACTGTGATCACACAGACTTCATTTGCCAAGCAAAACAAGTTAAAAGCTCCTTTTTTAAAATATTATTTTCTCTCCAACTCTTGCTCCTGCTCAGACAAGGCTGACTAGATGCATATCAGTTGGTACATCAGCTATTATTGGCAAGCAACCTAAACAAGTTCTCTGATACCAAACCTCCTGAAAAAGAGAGCAAAGTTGATGTACACTTCTCAAAGGAATTAGATCCATAGTCTCTAATCAGTTTCTAATCAGAATTCTGATTTTCTCCCCTTTCTTCACTCCTGCAGTAAAAAACAGTCAATGGTCACTGAATTGTTACCTGATAGAAAAGCAAACACTGCAACAAATAGCTAAAGCTGTGTTTTCACCACTGATTTTTAAGGATTTCTCCTTTTTTAAGATCAGTAAAAAAAGGGTTTTAAGCACCAAAGTTTCAGAGAAAGATATTGCTTAGTCAAAGAGATATTGATATGTCAGACAAACAAAGACAAAGCAGAGTCAGGCTATGTCTGTGCTTTGGCACTAGACCTCTAAAAACCAGCTACATACTTCCAAAAGGGATTTAGATAAATCTGCTGTCAGCATTTCTTGCATCTTTGCTGGAAAAACTGCCACAGGGTTCACTGTGAGGAGACACTGGGCAGCCACCAGTGTCATCTTTGAGATGAGAGAAACAAGTGAATCCAGACCACACAGTCAACTGTCCAGGTCTCCTCTCCTTAAAGGCAAGGATCTCCATTCTGAGCACAAAGCCACCTGGGAAGCCCCTTTGCTGCTCAAATGTCCCCCCACCTTTCTAATTCCCATCCTAAAAATGGCTAAAGCCACTTTTCCACTGTTAGTAGATTTTTGCCTTAGAGTCAACAACAGCAATTTCATTACTGCAAAGAGCAGATCTGGTGCTCTATTTTGATTTTTATTTCCATACTATAAGGTCCTCTAGAGGAACACAGGTGGTGTTCTGCCTGTGCCTGACACAAAAGATCATTCCTGTGCCCAGAAGACACCTCCTTTTCCAGAGTCATCCTTCAACTCAGAGAGTCAGGTCTGCGCGGGTTGCCGCCTTCTGCTCCTACACAAGCTAATGGAGCATTTCTCTGGATCTGGGTGAACCAAGAAACCCACCAGCTTCACAGGTTAGTGAGAGAAATGCAACACACCATCTTGAACTGTCAGAGTACAACTGCACCAAAAACTGTGGTGAAGTTGTGAAGCTGAGCAGATATGCACTTAATGACTGTGAAGTGGTTACTGCTGTAACAAAATCTTCTCCAACTGACTCTTCAGTCAAGTGTTCTTTCAGACCTTTGATAGTTTGAAAAAATAGGAGAGATTTTGATACCAATGCATTACTAAGATACCATGGACTGAGAAAGAGTGTAGGAGCAATAAAACTTTTGCTGTGTCTTGTTCTCCATAAAAATAAATTCAATGTTGTTGGCAGCTTTGTTTGTTTAAATGCACAAAGCCTACAGTTCATTTTTTCTTCTCTTCCTTACAGTTGTGATTCCCAAGTCAAAAATATTCTTTGTAACAATAAAGGTATCTGAAAACAAAACATGCATTTTCCTTAGAGGATTACATACATTGATTTCATTATTGTATTAGTCAGCCTCTGAAAAACAGAGAACTCCCTGAATTTTCTCAGATGACTTTGTCTGCATTTGCTGATTACATTTATCTTCTATATAGAATTGCATCTATCTTTATCACATTACCTGTGAATCATTAACTAAATCTCAATGGTAGGTACTGGGAGCCTGAGAAATTGTGATAAAGAAACAGAATAAATTCAAAGTCAAAACACGAAAGACCTTACAAAAAAGGAACTCCATCAAACACAACTTTTCATATGATACGTGAAATTCAGGCTGAAATCAAGTTTTATGCTGCAATAGGCAGACAGCTTTATTGCTGCTTTCAATTCTCTTGCTTTCAGTATTTTGAATTAAAATATTTCTTCTATTTCTGAAATCAATCCAGGTGATACTGCTTTGGTTTAATTAGCATGATATGGAAACCTGCTCTTTACTTTCATTGTAAACATTTAAAAAGTACATCTTACCACTTTCATCCAGCAAGAAATCATCCTGGTAACGGAACTTTTCTGGTCCACACGCAATAAAAATGTCATCATCGCCAAAAAAATCCTGAAGGCACATCACCTGCAAGCAAAAGGAAAGGAAGGCATTGTATGAAATACCTCATCATCAGAATTGTAACAGAAATCCCTCTTTGTCTCCATCTGCATGAAAATTCTTCACTTTTAATGGAATCAACAGGGCTTCATCTCCAGATAAATTTCAAAGCTGTGCTCTGACCATCTGTTACAAGTGAGAAACCCTTTTCTGGACACTGCAGGGACAGAGAAGACAAAAAGCCATAACTGTCAGATTTATCACACACTGCATCTCTGGTATGAGGTAAACGCCTTCTGTTTGTGCACAAGGTACCACTCAGTAGTTAGCAGGTAATTCATTTGCTTTCCAGTTCACATCTCCATCAGTTGGCTGCAATGAAACAAAGTTACAGCTTTGTATGCAGAATGAAATGCAGCGATTTCAGCAAAATCTCTCTGACAGGGACTCAAACTCACATGGGTGCACTAAGCCTCCTTCACAAAGTCTCCCTCTATGCCAGAGTCAGTGTGAAGTTCTCTTTGAAGGCACCAAGCTCAACAGTCAAGTCACATGAGCTGGGAATAATTCTAGTACTGAGTAAAAGGATAATCTCTTTCTACTCCCACATATGAACAGTGAGGATTACATTGGTGTGCTTTTATGTCCCCAGAGGAGATTTCAGAGACTTTATTGCAGCCTTTCAGTATCTAAAGGGGGCTTGGAAGAAAGTTGAGGACAGACTTTTTAGTAGGGCTCATTGCAATAGGACAAGGGGTAATGGTTTTAAAGTAAAAGAGGGCAGATATAAGGAAGAAGTTTTTTACAATAAGGATAGTGGAACATTGGGACAGGTTGCCCGGAGAGGTGGTAGATGCTCCATCCTTGGAAGCATTCAAAGTCAAGTTGGATGCAACTCTGAGCAACCTGATTTATTTGAAGACGTCCCTGCTCATGGCAGGAATGTTGGAACTAGGTGAGCTTTAAGTCCCTTCCAACCTAAATCATTCCATTCTATGATTTCCTTACAATAGCTTTTAGCTATTTGACAAGGCACTGCTTAACAATTCAATCTTTCCAATCATATGGAATCATATTAAACAAAGAATCAGTGACTTTTACCAAAAACTGACTTTGGACTTACTGATGCAGCTTTGACAAATCTTAAAACCAAATTAGATGTCTATGTATCTTTAAAAAAACAAAGATACTTATAAAGTCAGTTCTCACTTCACATTTACAAGAAGATTCTAAAAGAGTAGGCTTGCTTAAATATTTTTATATCAAGTCTTGTAATTAAATAGTGCACTGATGTTTGAACAGGTTAATTTCACAAATGGGGTTTCAAGTCCACAGTGAGCAAAGCAACACATAAACAGTCTCTAAAAATTGACAAAACAGTTGAGAACAGTCCAGGTCATCTAAACAAGAAAGACCACTTAAAATCTACAAAAACACAAGTGAAAGAATTACCTAATGAGATTTTGCCAGATTTTTGCATAAAAAGTACCCCCATCAATCTGAAGTAACTGGTGTCTAGGGGTTATAAAATTCACATCATCCTTTCCAGAAACATGCCTGAAGGCTTTGACATCCACAACAGTTATGAGTCTCTACAGAAGAAATGTCTTAAGGAAGAAAAATAGCAGTACATGTCGTGACTTGCTTGTAGACTACTATTTATAATTAAAACAATTTTAAAGGTAGAACATTAGCAAATTAAAAAAAACCAAACAACACAGGAAACAGAGAGAACAACAACTAGCCAAAATAAATACCATAAAAGGACAAAGGTTTTTCCTAAATTGTCCTTTCCTTAAGCATTGCATGTACTTTTAAATTCAGATCTGCCACAACCCTATTTCTATGACCACTGTCATCGTAACACTACACACTACCTGAACACCAACATCAAAATTTTGATAAATATTTGATAGAGCTTTTTACCATGTTCCTACTCAGTTTATGTTCTATTAGTGTATCAGCCTCAGCAATCTTTAAATAAACTCATTTACTTCCCATCTTTCTTTTTTGTCCACAAGACATATCCTGCCTATCTTCCCACCCCATACTCCCACCAAACTTCAAACATCTCTTCCCTTCAGTCAAGTTCCTCTGAAATTGCCACCCCTCCCACTGCATGTACAAAACTACTAATTTGCAGAATAACATTAAAATCCTGTGATTTCCTTGTCGCTTCCCAAGTTTGACACACTTCTGGGGAGTGATAACTTTTACATTTGCCTTTATATCAAGCAGAGTATTACAATCAAACCAGTAATAGGCAACTCTAGGCACAAAGTTGAGCTATTTTGACAACAAACATGAATACAAATGAAATTCACATCTGACACAAAAAAAAATTATATGGATTTAATAAAACACGAAAATGCTTGGCTCTGCCCAGTCAAAAGGGTTTCTTTCAAGCCCAAACAAGACATTAAAATTCAGGTGCAACACATAACCAGGCTCAACTATGTCTATTTTTAAAGCATTTCAGGTTCAATCAGTGCAATTTAAATGCAAATAAGAAAGAAAATAGGATTAACACACAAAAAATAATTTGTGCTTAGATATCTTTGGGTTTTATTAAACTTTACACTTATAATTTAAAGTGTTCTTACGCTTGCCTCTTTTCTCCTTGCCCTCAGTTTCACACTCTATGTAAAATTACAGCTTTTCTTGCCTCCTGAAAATTCAATAATTTTGGAATTATAATTGTAACTCTTAGAAAGGTTATAGCAAGATCACAATTTCCTTTCAAATCCACCTTCTTCCAGAGTAACTTCTCTTAAGGTTTCCAGTACCTTTTCATATTACTGTTGGAAGCCCTGAGATGTCCTTCACTGTCTGCATCTTCCATCCTTTTTTGTCTCAGCATCCCTGGCCTTCCCTGCAAGTTCACACTCCCCAGCAGTTAAATTAAAAGGCATCTGACAATACACAGCACCCCCTTCCAGGCTTTTTTGGAGAGAAATCTGCAAAACACTTTCTATTCACAGCCAGTCATCAGCTAAGCAACAGGACCTGCTTTTATTACCTATTTTCACTTTTGGAGAACATGGCTCCTAAAAAGTTACAGTTTAGAAGATCAAGAGTTTTCCTAAGCTGGACCATACAAGTGTTTTAGAGGTCAGTGTGCTCTGTTGCATGTGATCAGCTTTAAAATTAGTCAGTTTTTAAATCATCAAATTACAAAAGCCTCCCTTGGACCTTTCTGTTGTTTTCAAGGCAGAGAATCCACCTTTTTCACAAATAAGGTTTTATTTCTCACAGGGGGGAATACAAAGCCAATGCAGGAGCAGTCAAATGTACATCTTAAATAAAATGAAAAAATATTGTCTGCCACACACATGGTACTACATACTCTGTGACTCTTTTTAACAAAAACCTTTCTGGTTAAGAGATGTTATTTAACATTAATGGTGTCTCTGAGTAAGGGAATGAATAAATAACAGCATTAGCAGAGGCCAGGGAGTGCTTGCATTGGTGGTGAGAAAGACAAGCAGCAGAAAAGAATACTGATCACTAGTACAGGCTTTGGTTACAGTCAAGCCTCATAAATAAAACTGGCTGACCTGGCCATAACCACAAAAAACAGAGGAGGCAGAAGAATTTGTCACGCCTGAAGTCCCCTGAGTAAGGTGTCCACAGTGAAGCCTGGATTCCACACCAGTATCACTATCTTAGTAAACAACTCAAGACACCCACATGCCCTTCCAGCGGGAAACGCAGGTGTCTGCCTAGGACGAGCCTCAAATTATTTTGTCCCTCAGTAGCTGCTACTGTGCCTTGTCCCTCTAGTCAAAGCACCACAGCAGCTGTGTCCCCAGAAGGGACCAGGGTGGGACCTGGATGGGCCAGGCACCCACAGCTGCCAGGGAAGCACAAAGCAGATCAGCAGAGCTGTCCCAGAAGGAGAACAGGAAGCAAGAGCAGCAAACTTGTCCTCCAGCCCAACCCCAGGACTGGCTTTGCACCATATACACTAAATACTATAGGCATTTTGAAAAATTATCTTTGCTTTTCCTTCTTTGTTTAAACAGGCAAGCATTTGGAACCAATGAGAACTCTCCTAACTGCTGTGGGGACTTTTCCTTTGATTGGCCTGAAACATTTAAGTTCACCTCTTTGGAGATGGCACCCCTGTTATAGAGACCCTCCTTCTCATATATGCAGAAGAGATCAGAAATTGTGCTTCACGTTGTGGAGTGCAGATTGCCCAAGAACAGCAACCTGTAGAGCCAATACCTGGTAATATTCTCTCATCACAAGTTAGAAAGGGCAGTCAGAAGCGATTTGGAGGAGGTGCAGAGGGAGGGAGAGAGGGAAAGGAGAACATGGGAAAAAGAGGGAAAGGCAAGGGGAAGAGAGGGAGAGGAAGAAGAGGGAGGAAATCAAGGAGGGAGGGAGGGATGGAGAGAGTGATTGGATCAATCCTTTCACTAAAAGCATGAAATGAAAGCCACAGATGCAATCCTCTTTTATAACTGCTGTATCCTGGCTGTATTCAGGGACCTTCTAAATTCACATTTTAAAACATATCCACAAAAGAACCTCCAGAACTTAAGTCTTTTTGTGTATCAGTCACAGCAAATTGAATACTTTTCTGTTCTTTTAAAGTTGACCACACATCAAGTTACTACGGAAACACTGATATTTTAAAATAAAAAATATTCAGAAAACAATTTTTTCCATTGCATTAAGGATCAGTTCATAGCACCTGCACATTACACCACAACCACCACTATCACTAGATTACACTAGATTACTATCTCATGTCTTTGTGGCAATTTTCATAGTGCTGGGTTCTTGGACAGAAAAGGAGGGGGTGTTCTGTGTGTTTGTCTTCTTTTAATAACGACTTAATTTGAATTAAAGCTGAAAGCTGTTTTGGATGAGCAATGAGAAAACCTCAAGCTGGCATGCCCTCAGGCATCACGGCTGTTGGAGAGCTGGAAAGAAAAGTGAGGAGAAAGAAGTGAGGTGGTTAAACCAAAAAAGATGCAGAAGGCTCTAAGGGAAACTCAAGTGATAAGTTGGTATAGGGGTTTTATGAAAAGCAAAAGAGAAGTGAAGCATGGCAAAAGGTAAAAAATACAAGGCATTATGGAAGAAGAAGACATGGGCTGAGAGCCAGGAGCACACGCAGAGGGTGACAGAGAGGTGATTGAGGCTGGTGGGGAACAGTCCAAAGGAGGGGGCAGGCAGAGTCAGTGGCAATTGCCATCCAGACTTCACCCCATGATCAGCCAGAGGGGAAGTCTGAAACCTGTTTTAAAGTAGCCTTTTTGAACCTTAAACAACCTCATGTTGAGTTTGATTACCATTTCCCTGATAGTGAAAAAGACACTAAAAAATGTTTCATGCTTGGAAAAACCTCAGTGTTTAAATGACTCATGATTTTAGGACTCTGACTCATTAATTTTGTGTCAAGTTTTATGAGTTTTATTACAGAGCTTGTTTTCATTTTCCTGCTACTTTTGGCTCACTCAGACTCAATGTTTAATTCTTAGGCAGGTCTCTTCAGTTATTCATGTCAAAGGAGCCCGCTATACCTCTCTACTACTATTTATCTTTTTTATTTTGCCTCTAGCTGATTTTTCAAATTTCAAAATTTTTTTTTTCTTTTTCAAAAAATTTTAAAAAGCCCCCCCTTAAGATTCAATTTGATCTTTGCTGGTATTTTCCCTTCATTTTTCTCCTTAGCCAAACTACATTTTCCACTAACCACTACCTTTGCAGCACTTATTTTTATCCCTTTCCCTACTCTTTAGCTATTGCTTTATGGAGGAATAGCTGAGATACTGAATTTATCTCACTGCCATCTACCCTGGCAGTCAGTGACTAGTCTCATGACAGCTATGAATATTCCTGAGAGCTTATAAATAATAGAATCACAAAATGGTTTGGGTTCCAAAGGACCTTGAAGTTCCTCTAGTCCAAACCCCTGAGTTGGGACTTCTTCCACTAGACCAGGTTGCTTAGAGCCCTGCCACTGGTCTTTAACATCTCCAGGGGTGAGGGATCCATTTCTCTGGGCAACCTGTGCCAGTGCCTCACTACCCTCACAGTAAAGAATTTCTTCCTAATATCTAATCTAAACCTACCCTCTTTTAGTTTAAAAAGTATTTTAAACCATGTAAAACTCTTTGTCCTATTGCAACAGGCCCTGCTACAAAGCTTGTCCCCAGACTTCTTGCAGGCCCCCTTTATGTTCTCAAAGGCTGCTATAAGGTTTCCCCAGGGCTTTCCCTTCTCTGTGCTCAACAATCCCCACTCTCTTGGTCTTTCTTCATAGAAGTGCTCCAGCCCTCTGCTCATTTTTGTGGCACTCCCCTGCAGGTCTCAGGAGTGCAGAGTGAGGGGAAAAATCACTTCCTAATTCTAGCAGAAATGCAGTACCAGAAGAGACCTCCTGTATTACTCCATTTATCTCCCAGCATCCCATATTACCTTTCCCAATGCTTTGTTCAGTTTTGTACCATATTGCTTGTTGTGTAGAGCTTCCCTTAGAGGAAAGACCAGTAAAACAAGCAACTGTTGCTTGCATAGAAGGATTTCACAGCCTCAGGAAAATCAGAAATTAATCATTCCATACTGCTTTTCAGGTAATTTCTGTGGAATGACAAATCCAAACATATCGATAAGGCCTTTGGGGAAGGGGAAAGAATAATACTTGTTCTTTCTAAATGCATTTGATAGCAAGTTTGGGGGTTTTTTTCTTTCCTTTCCTCAAGGAACCTCAGGCCCTCCCTTCTTTCTGAGGGAAAGGAATTATACCTTAGCTGGAATTCACAGACCATCACATTTGAATATTTCCTTCAAGGTTAAGGCAAGTCTATTTCCCTTCCTTTTGGCTCAGGCTCTGAGGCTTTCATTCATACCCTTTCACATTTATCCGTCGTTACACACAAGCCGTTTCTTGAGATCCGGTCACCTACAAAAAATATAATTTATCATCAGTGTATATGTACTTCCTCTCTCAGCTTCTGATCCAAGTTCTCTCCTCAGGTGGCGGCTTAGCTGAAGCCTTTGGGAAGTATCTGCTACACATTCCCAAAGCTAAACGGCACCAGATTCATTCTTTGCTGTTGGAGGGAAATCTCCATGGTGACAACTGCATCGTTAAGCTGGGAGAGCTTTTCAGTGAAGAAGAGCATTTTATCATGAGATTCTCATTACAAGAGTGCCCTCTGTAAATGAAGAGGAGATGGTACCGTGGGGGTTTCTGTGAATGAAGAGATGTTACCACAGGGGTTTGAGCTGGCTGGAGCTGTTCTCTGCCAATTGGCCTGCGTGGCCACGTTGCAGGTTAACGCCTCTGATCGTGTGTGTGTCCCCCCAAATCAGATGAACACAAGACACCATCATAGTTAAAAATATATGAATTTTCATCCTCAAAAGCAGCAGAAATAGCTTGTTCTCCTGCTGCCTGACAGGAGCAGAGGGAAAGCAAGCCAGCATTCCTGTGCCCTGGGGAGTCCTGCTTCACCTGCCTCACGCACATTCTCCCCTCAGCTGCACGTTGGTCAATGCTGGCTCAGGACTCACCATTCTTCATTTTGCTTCCTCTGCCACCAACACAGAGGTTTCTCTCCCTTTCTGACTGCTGTGTCAGTCTACTTCTACAGTGTGTGTATTTATCAACATCCATTCTGTGATACACGCAGCTCAGCCTGTATGATCTTCATCAGACTTGGCAAAAAAAACTGACAGAAAAATCACCTATTTTCTTCAGGTAAAATATGTATTTCTTGGTTGGTTGTAACAGAATTTCTGAGAGNCTATGCTTTATACAGTAATCTTAATATACTGTTTTACTTTTCTGGGTTGCACTAAATGATGGCACACCTAAAAAAACAGTCAACTTAAAGTAGGTTTTTTCGAATGTCCCGTCACAATCCCGTTGAGAAATGTGTTCGCTTTGTGACAAGCCCTTCTTGAAAGCTTTCACTTTAATCCTTTACAATTTAGACAAAGATAGTGGAAAGATTGCAGTTCTAAAGCACAGTAACTACTATACTTTGGTTCAAAACATTATGTGAAATCTAAATAATTTCTCTGTTGGACTCAAACTAATTTAGTAAATAAGCTTCTTTGTTAGAGAAATTGAGGAAAGCAACAGACACGTCATGGGCTTACGTGTGGCTGCAATACTGAGAAGCACTAGCATTCAGATTGATGAAAGGTTTCTCTTCAGGAACCACAAACATGGCCATTTGAGACTCCTCCTGTCAAAAACTGCTTCATGGCAGACAGGACAATAGCCATGAGAATGTGGCTTTTGCACTGGAGGAGACTGAATCCTGCTAGTCACCATAAAATCCCACAGCAACTGCACAACAGATCAGCATGCTTGTGATGGACAATTCAAACATCAGAGCAAAGTCTGTACAGGAACAGAGAGGAAAAAAAATCTCCTCACACATTTAAAATAAACTCATGTTAAACAGAGGAAGCTTTTTCAGGCCAATCAAACATTGATAGGATGGCTGATTTAACAGCAGAAGATGCAATTAATGGGCCAGTGGAAAAATAGTTAAGACTTGGTAGCAGAGTTCAACTAGATGGGGATTCTTTTCTTTTCCTCTGCTACATTCATGTATTTTCCTTTCCCAGTTGCAATACAACACTACCGTTTAGTGGTCACACACGCCAAGTGCGGACTCCAGCAGTCCACCTGGTTCTTTTGTCCAAACAGGTGGCAACTGTTTGCAAAAACAGGAAATTAATATTACTCTAATTTCTGATCACTAAGCCAAATAAAACCTCCTTGACTTCAGGTGCTTGAACAAGCCCTTGTTTGAGGTACTAAAATAGTTTTGGAGACTGGATTTCAGAATGTGTATGTACAAGGGAAACAACTTACCCAGCTTTTCTAGCTGGGTTTTGCTGAAAAAGATACCATGCCTCTGTGAGTTTTTTATTTTTTCATTATGACTGAATTCTACTCTTAAATCCTTAGAAACAGAAAAACTAAGCACAGAATATGCTCTCCATTATTTAAAGAGCAAGGAATCCTAGTATGGCTAATATCCTCTTTGTCAAGATAGTGTTTACTTTTACTTCTTCATCATTCAAATAACTGTACTGCAACTGGACTTGCACAAAATCTGCTGGTTTCAGAGCAGTCTCTTGAACTATCTTGAGCACTGGGTCTCAGTGTGCTCTTCAAAAAGCAGTGACACTTTCAAGATCATGGGTTGAAGGAGGCCTTTGTATGCATTTCTTTCTTACAAAAGAAAACCCCACAATTTGAAGGCCACATGGTAGAATACCCAAACTGCTCTTCAATCACCAGTCATGTTACAAGTGAAAATACTACTTTTTACCTCAGTTGGAATAACACTACTTTCTACTGCTAAGTACCACTGCAGATACATTCAAAAATTAAAATCCACAGCTTTCTTCTGTTGTGAACAGCAGAGCACTGGACTACTTTCTTATGTCTGTGTTCAAAGTTTTTCAAATATGCAAGAACAACACATTATGAATTTCCATTGTTCACATTTTGTGACAAATTTTCACTGATGATCCTTCTAGTTGCTCAGAGCAGCTAAATGAGGAGGCAGAGACCAGCTAAGTGAAAAAAAAATTCATTCAAAAGAAAAATGCAGTCAGGTGCCAATTTCTGAAAATTATAATTACAAGTCTGGAGATAAGGAAAAAATATCTTTTTAAAGTACAGACAAATATATTTTTCAGGGCAAGCTTCTAGTGCTAGGTGGAATGAATCATTTTGCTCAGTCATGTTCACTGTGTTTAGTAAGTGCATTATATTGGCCCATTACCTGAAACAGGAATTAGGGGGTCTGGTACTCATGAAGTAGTTTTATTGGATTTCATCCACAAATCTAAAAAATAAGGTGCAAACAATCAATGTTTCTCAAAAACCACTTTTTCAAAATACCTGCACACCAGTAAAGCCTTCTGATCGCAACTTCTCCCTGAAATCAACACAATTTTCCACCAAAAGGCACTCTCACCATTTTACCTGAAAGTGTTCAACATTACTATTTCTATTTTCAACTAAAAGATTTAACAAACTCCTGCTATAAGGAGTTTGAATCCTTGAATTAACTGTTAGAACAAAAGCATTTGATTAATTTTTTACCTGCATCCACTATGTATTTTTCTAGAGGTCTGCTTATTTTTGTGAAGTTCTGCTCAGGAGGAGGTTGTAAGCTGGGTCCTGCTCTGCTTGGCTGGCCAGATGCTGCTCTCTACCTTCCCAGCTGGGAATTGTGGAAGCAAGCTACAATCATTATTTGAGACACTGGGAGATCACACAGCCTTCCCTTGGAGACTGCAGGAAACACAGCTTCTCTGGGAACTGGCCCAAAGAAAATTTACTGACTGTCTGGATCCAAATCCAGATGGAAAGCTTTGATTGGTAATTTTGCTTCAGGTACTGCAATCCCTCTATAACAGAAATTATATATATCACTGACTGATAAATGAAAAGCTCCATGTTATAGTCTACAGACCATTATGAAAGCATCCAATTTAGAGACTACCATGACATTAGGTGGCATTCCAGGAGCAGTTTCTTGAAAGATCTCTGAAAACAAGACTTCCTTTTGTCTTGCAATTCAGAGCAACCTGCCTCAGTACCGCTTTGTCAAATGTGGGAACATTTCTGGCTTTCTTGTTCTTGTGAGAGAGTGAGGACTACAGAAGCAGGTTGAAGCATGAAACTAATGAATTTAATATCTGAATCGAACCCATCACAATTTGTGCCTGCAGCAGAACCAGACTTCAACCCCCAATTTCAACTAGCAGATGGACTGTACAAAAAGTATATAGCTACCCAAATGCATTTAGAGATGGGAGAGTTATTTTCCCTTCTTTGAAAGTATTTTAATTCCAAAATCCCAGTGCATCCCCTTAATACCCATGACACAACGTTCTCATGTTAGCTTACTGGCTAATGGTGGACTCTGGTGATAATGCCATAAACTCCACTTCTTTCAGGCATAATCATTAACAAAATGCATGCAGGACAGCACTCCATCATAAACTGCCTGGAACGTAACTGAGATGTGTAATGGCTTTTGGCTGCACACACATGCTAACTTAAGGCTCAGCATGCAACCCCGAAAAAAAAAGCGACATGGTTGAATTCTAAAAAAAAAGGAGGAAAAGGGAAAACAGATGTCAAGGTTTCAACAAGTCACTGCACACTGCAGCTGGAACCAGTACAAAAACAACGCAAGTATGCTGATAATGTAGCATTTCATGTAATGATAAGGGCAATAAAATAACACAAAACGCAAAGGCTCAAACGGTTAAACACCTTCCTCAAATTCCAGAGGGTCCGTTGGGCTGAACAGTCATAGTAATCCTTTCAATAACTAGATCAAATGATTCAACCATTAAAGCTCTTTATGCTCAAGAAAAGCAAAAATTGCGAGATTCCCTTTCTTCTAAGTGCAGAATACGGACAATAAATCTAAAATCCAATCCAAACAGACATTCAGAGGCACAGTATCTCATTACCATCACTCTTGAAACTATTTGGCAACAGTTTCCATTATTGCAACAGATGTTAACAAGATGGATAGAGAGCATGTTAAATAAACATTAATATTAATATTAAGTGTCTATAAGTGTCTATGCAGCAAAGCCACTGTTCAAATTATTTATTTCCCCAAGAGCATTTCTTGGGAAATGAATCAGGGATTTTTTTCTTGCTAGTAACTATTAAAAATTCAAGGTATTTCCATTGACAAAGACTGTATCATTCAGAAAGGAAACTAAGCAATGTAAACATGGTCTACATGTGTAATCTAGACTCTGATGGAGTGATTCTTGTAATTGCCATTCTCCCTGGGCTTTGGCTCCTTAGGACAGAGCAGCAAAGGTAGGAAATGTGCAGAAAGAGAGAATCCAACCTACAGAAATTTACAACGTGAAAGAGTTCAAAAGCTTAAGGATGAAGAAAGTGCAGACACAGGCAATAATCACAAAAACCTGGAATTTTAAGTCCAGCTCTGTGAAGAGACACCTTGGTCAGAACACTGTCTCCACATCACAGGCAGACTGGTTACAAGTGTTGGGATTTCTCAGGCATGCTGAACATGGAGACTGCTTTCTCATGTAAGAGTTCCTTACTGGAACACAGCCTGTTGCTTGTGAGTCCTTCAGTACAGCAAGTCCTGGGACATTACTAAATCTAGCAAACAAAAAATGCAGAGTTTATAAAACCATGAATATGACATGAACCATCAGGACTAGAGCTGACAAAGAAGAAAGCAAGCAAAAACCTCAGGCCAACACTTTGAAAAGGATTTTTAAAGTACTGATACACACAGAGTCAAAACTGATTTCTGAAAGAGCAGAGAATTAAAAAGAAATCTGCTAAGATGTACCTACACAAAAAGATGTAATCCCTGCCAGCAAAACATAGAATAAATTAGTGTTACAATGAGAGTTGAAGAGGAGCTTTCTCAATCACATCTGAAAGTTCCAGCATGATGGCATAGAAAAGAATTCCTTCAAAATCCTTCTATTTTGTGAGAAAAACTTTTTTTTTTACTATTTAAGCTATAGACTGTGAAAGGAGGTACTTTTATGAAGAATCAATATCCAGAGATGTTAATTTTAAGATTAAAATTATTACAATATACTGGTACTACATCTTCAAAACTACTTGTTGCTTAAGAAAATGTAAATGAATTTTTTTTTTGCTGCCATATAACCCTTCCACATTCATCACTTAACCTGACTGCTGTGTATTTATAGATTGCACGAGCCAAATGCGTTGCATTCATGCTTAATTTCATCTGTGCACCCTTAGGTTGACTTATTTTAAGCTGTAGCATAGCTTAGAGGAAACGTGGTGTAAGTACCAAAGGAATTTGTTTTGATTATTTTTGACATCGTAAGATGTATCAAACTGACACCCTGATGCAGATGCACATCTCTGCTGGCAGTGCAGCACTGCTCACATGCAAAAGCCATACCAAAAATACCTGCCAGATGTGTTTGGAAATGTTATGCTATTTAACAAACATTTGAAGAGTTGACTGAAACCCAAAATGAAATCAAAAAGATGAAGCAATCTATGCTCAGGCAGTGCAGCCCCAAATAACTTGTTGAACTGGAGGTCCAGAAGCCCAGCAAGTTATTAATTTGTTCCTTACAAAACTTCATAATCTTTTGCGTTGTATCCCCTGCCTTCTGATTCTACTCCCTGTTATGAACTCAAACTTAATAGCCTTCAGCTACAAATTCTTTACTTCTGAGATCCTAAATCTCATAGGGAACGATGTGATAAAGCAACATGAAAGAAGTCACATTACAAAATGTAGGAGAATTTAGCACATTTGCAATTCAGAAGGCTGCTAGGCACAGATAAGCTCAAAAGAAAAATACGATAACAGAAAATGGCACCATGTTGGAAAGGGAAATTTGCACCAAAAGCAATTTCACCTGTGATAACACCTTGCTGAATTTCCTTTTCACTTACTGATGCTTTTCTGCAGCACAAAGGGCCAGATCCCCAGGACAGCCAATCTTTACAAAGCACCCAACTTCAGTTTTTGCATCCAGAACAACCCAGGAAATTAAGTCCTGTCCATATACCTGTCTCTACACATCCCATATGTATCACTATAAACAGATCTAAAGATCCTAGGATCAATTTCTAGCCGTCAACATAATGAACCAGAAAATGTCTGGCCTATAAGAAAAAAAAAAAAAAAAANAGCCTGGCCTAAAAAAAAAAAAAAAAAAAAAAAAAAAAAAAAAGGGTTTGTCCAAACATGTTATCTCTTCTAATTTCAGATATATCTGTGAAATGTCATAGCCTGAATCTCTCTCCTGTGCTTGCATAAGGGTTTGGCGGTGGTGGTGGTGGTTTGGGGAGTGTTTGGGGTTTTTGTTAACTGAGAAATTGAAAGAAGTAGGTTGCCAGCTCAGAAGCACAGCAGAGGAAAAGGTAAGTGTGTAACCACTAGAGAGGAAAGACAGAGCTGTGGATATGCTAATTGTTAAAGCTGTGTCATTTGTGCAACAGTAAAAAAAAAAAAAAAAATTACCAAGTGAGGCAAAAGCAGAAAGAAGGAACTGAATACACAGCCCACACAGTCACAGATGGTGACACACTCTGATGGGGATGGAAGCAATTATGAGCCAATCTTAGTCCTGGGACTATTCAAGAAGTCCTTGAATGATATTCACAAACATTAGGCACGTGACAGGGGATAAGCACTCTCACATTAATGGCAAGGCTCCAATTACTCCAACTGTTTTCATTAGTTTGGAAGTGTTGTTAACTCCTTTCAGCAAGTGCAGGTAGTGCTTAAAAAAAAAAAAAAAAAAAGAAAAGTATTTTCTTTCTTAAAAGATAGAGAAGTAATAACTTGATATTGGAACACAAATTTTAAGTCTTTTTATTGCTTAAAGGAAAACCTGAAAAGGGGAAATGGGAACACAGAAATACCACTTTCACAACCATGCTTGCAGAGTGCTGCCACCTGCAAAACTGGTCAAGGGCTCTCGGCATGGTTACCCTTCTCAATGCAAGTTAGGCAACAATGAATATGAGAAACATTTGGTTTATGTTAGCTACATAATTACAGTTTTCTGGTAAATTTGTAACAGGCAGCAGATTCACCAAACCAAAAATATCTCAAACATACACTCTTGAGTTTTCCCAATCATTTAAAACAAAGGTAACTCTACAATCCCCCAAGATACTTCCTGCTGCCCCTTTGCATTTTCTCCAGAGGTACTTCCTTTGCCTTTTGTTCAAGTCTTCAGTATCATCCTTCTTTGCTGAAGCCAAAAGGCCATGGTCATGCTTTGCCTTCTTACAAGAAAAATGAACCTAAAAGCATACAAAATGCCTACTGCCTACTTCAGAGCAGTAACCCGGTACAGAAATAACCCACAAGGACCCAAAATAAGCTCTCAGGAGGAGCCAGAGATTTTAGCATCACCAGTGGTGGATCTGTATAAGGCCAGAGTTAGGATCCAGAAAGATGCATTATAGGTCTTTTTACCTGGCAATGTATGATTTGCGCATATTCCTTTTAAATGAAGGGATCATCAATCATATTTCTTTTTACCTGCCATTACACACAGAGGGAATGCATTCACAAAAGTTAAATTCATGAATATTCTTTCTGAATGGAAAGGGATTTCAGAAAAGGCAGTTCAGAGGAAGAGCATACCTTTAAGTGTTTTGCGTAATTTTTCAATTGTCTCACTGCTGACAGATGTAATAGCTTACAATATCAATAAAAGCCTCTAGTTAACCTTTGCAAATACATTTACTCAGCATCCCTAATTGTCTGAAGACTTTCTAAACCTGTGAAGAGTGACAAAACAGAGACACAACACTGGAAGAGAGCACTAATAGAGATTCATAAGACACAGCCAAAGATCCTCCAGAGTACATTAGAACTTGTTTCTGCAAATAGAAACTTGATCAAGTAATGTATTAATTCCTTTAAAGTGACCCAGAAGTTAATGGAAAAATATTCATGTGGGGGAAAGCCACCCACACTTGAACGGCACAATGACTCAACCGACTTAAGGGCTCAGGAGAACAATAACATCCAAGTCACTATCTGGGGCATCTTAAATATTTCCTGTGCAAAGATTACCGTCTACCTTGCTGAATTCATCAGTGGCCACTTCAGGATGAATTCATCGCACTAATGGCAGGCAGCAGCCTTGCCATGCCTCTGAACCAGCCGTGAATATTCAGAGAAATAAATACCGCCTCCAAAAGAGACTAAACGCTTCCCGGTCCGTCTGCAGCGGCTCCAGAGGTCTTCACTCAATTTCAGCTACCCAGAGCAGACCTCAAACTCTCAGCAACGCGTGCCGGACCTGCGGGGATCATCGCGTCTTTGCGTTAGTTTAGCTGGCGCCAGAAGTGGGAGTTGTGACCGCGGAGCGCTGCTCGGGAGGCAGAGGGAACAGCTGGTGCCGGCGGAGCAGGAGCAGGAGCAGGAGCGGAGCTCGCACACACGGGGGAGCTGCGGGCCCGCGCCGGCCCCGGCACCGCGGGGACACTCGCGGCCACACGCGGGGACACTCGCGGCCACGCGCGGGGACACTCGCGGCCACACGCGGGGACACTCGCGGCCACGCGCGGCACCCTCAGACCCGCACAGCCTCCCGCGGCAACACAGCCGATAAATGCAGAGATAAACGGAAAATAGGGATCATTGCTGAACTTCAAAACTGGTGAGTTCCAGTTTTTTAAGAGTGAGAAATCCAAGAGAAGGCTTTTCTCCCTTTCTGACACTTCAGGTGCATGAACTTAGCTTTTCTTAAAGCTACACTCGCCTATGGGCAATCACCCAAGCTTTTTTTTTTTTTTTTTTCCCCCACTCATAGCATGAATTTATTCTTCACACTTTCTCACATTTTTTCTGAACATCAGGAAAAAGATGTTAATGTGAGAGTGACTGAGCACTAGCGCAGGGAGGTGTTAGTCTCCAGCCTCAGACACTAAAAAGCCACCGGGACACTCAAAAGTCCTGGACAGCCTGCTCTGAGTGACCCTGCCTCAGCAGGGGAGTTGGTCCAGATGGCCCCCAGCAGTCTTTCCCAGCCTCAATAATTCTGTGATTTTTTTTTTCTTTTAGTTCACTTTCTCCTGTCATCACCCTCCCACTCTTACTCTTTTTCCCATTAATATCCGCTGCCTCAATTGCCTTACTCCCACCTTGTTGTCTCACTTCTTACTCTTCATCTATTTTTTGCTCTCAGATAGTGGAAGAATATTCTGCCCTTGTGAAGTAATTGGAGAGGGTACATGTTTGACAATTGGAGCTAACAACCAGGTCCTACTGAAGCACCTTCCTTCTCCATAGTAACATGGGATAAGTGGCACTACAGAAGAACATCATCACCATGGCCAGAGGACATCAATTCAACTGTACACACGATCAGACATACTTTGTGTAACGAGTAAATTGCACCATTTTTGTCAAAATAAGTATGCTTCCCTCTGTCACACGGGCTGCTTACATGCTGGAATTAAATGTATGCCTCATTTTTGGGACAGCCATACACATAACTCCACTGCAATTTTTTTTTTCTTAAAAATCCTGATTTTTAAAACTAATTGTAAAGGGTGATAAAGACACCTTAAAGCCAAAACCATAACAGGAGTCTAAGAACTTGCTTCTAAATAGCTCATTGCCTTAAAAAGAAAACCAAAAAGAAAATCAAAACCAACCTTGGTGTAAGTCCCTTATATAAACAAAAATGAAACAAAAGTAAATAACAGAACAGATTATGTGTCCATAATTTACCAGAAACAAGTCTCATGCCCACCAATCCCTCTCAGTTTTGTCCTGTGAACAAATTCATCAGAAAGTTTACTTGGATATCAAATTACAAAGCTACCTGTCTTGACTACCTGTCCCAGAGGCCAAACTATTCCTGACCATGCTCCTGAGGAAGAGAGGTAACTATTTCATCTAGCTGTGGAAATTTCAGCCAAACTCTGGAGGGAAGAAAAGGCTGTTTTCCCTCCTACATCACTTGCCCCAGCCATGGCATGTGGAATTCCTGGGGAAGAGCATCATCAGCTCAGAAAAGCTCCTCCCTGATTCAAAAAGCTGAAACACACCATAAAATAAAGTTAGGAAAAAAGCTTTTCATGCTCCTTCTGTTGCCTCTCAAGCCCTGAGCTTACCTCCTGGCACACAATGAAGCCTGTTTTAAGAGTACAAAAAAACCCCAAACAAACAAGAATAACAACAAAACACACACCTGAGTCCACTTCTTACATCCATAAAACTAAAAATTCAAGCTTATTATGAAATGAAATATTAAACAATGTTTCAGGATTGCACTATTGTGACTACTTAAATTAGAAAAGAATAATCTGTCTGAGAGAAGAAAGAGTGAGCCCAATCCTGAGGAACGATACCTACCACACCTTTGGGCCTTTTCCACATGTCCCTTACTTCTCACTAAGAGATTTAACCCAGGCTCTTGTTTTAAGGAATTTTGATGTGCCTCACAGAAAATTCCTCTGCTAAGCAGCACTAGCTGCTAAATTCAGTTAGGTTTATAGCTGTCATGTTATATGCAGGGGGCATATGTTGCTGTACTTTGAATACAGGGAGACACGCAACTCTGTAGCTTTGGAATTTCCCCAGAGCACATGGACCACAACAGGTGACAACGGGAGAGATTTCCCAGGATATTTATGCTTTTTGTTCCTCATTCTACTGATATTTTTCAGCATTTCAAAACACAGAAAAATCCAGATCCTTCAAGGTGAAGGATTTATGTATTCCTAAAAAAAATTCCAATTTCAAAATAATGCCACAGTCCTGCATAATCCTATCTTTTGCTTGCTAAGTCTGCTTCCCAGCAAAAGCCCTGCATTCCAACAATTGCTTACTTTCTTGTTACAGTCTTAGCTGCAGTGTCTTGATAAATAGATGTTTCCATGGAGATGACAAATGAATATCATCCATGTTGCAATGAGATTCTGATTTCATCTGGAACCATTAGCTTTCAAACCACAGCTTGTTCATTATTCATTTGCAGCAAGGAAATGGCTGAAACCCAGTGCATTACAGCAGATTAAAATCTGTGCATGCAGTCTAGAAGAAAGTGCATTTGTCACCATATAAAATGAACAAAACTCCCTGGGATTAAAATAATGATCTCAGAAGCTGTCCTAAAGGTCTGGAAAGATTTTGCCCTCAATTAACAGGATGCCTACATAAACTATGGAAATTGAGACACATTTTAACTATTACAGCAGGCAAGGGACTTTCAGGAGGAAAAAAACACAGCAGATGACATTCAACTGTTTTTCAAACTGTTAGAATTACACTAAATGCTTTTCAGAAACAGCCTTAAAAATATAAATCATCAAAACTCATAAGCTTAGTAGGGCATGTAAATTTGTGCACTTTTTGACTGTTCTTGTGTATGAAACCAGTATCTGCACTCCATTCAGAAAATGCCCTTCTTTTGTGACTGGCTCACAGATAACTGGAGTCTTTGGCAGCTCTGAGGGAGCCTAAGATGGAGAGGAAGAAAATATTTTCAGTTTTTTCATAACTTAAACCTTGCACAATGGCTGTAGTTATTTTTAAAAAGGACCTTAAAGCTCACAAAAGCTTTCCACTCAGCAGGAATGTCTACTTTTGTCTGCTCAACTTAAGAGAAATATTTGTTCTCCTATATTTAATAAATAAAAGGCAGTACGGTTATAAGATGGCCAATTAAAATAATATACAATATCAATGCACTCCATTAAAACATTTTTTCAATCTAATATCCTGGGCCAGAAGAAAGAAAAAAGTCAGTGTGCTGTTACTGCTACAAGGAACACACACTGAAAGAAATTTTGTCTTCTGCACTTCTGCATATAAGGGCTTCAAATTTATGGTAATTTAAAGAACATGAAATACTCTTTCTTAAATGCTGGCCTAAGGCTGGCCTACTTGGAAGGAAGTCTGATCAATCCCTGAAAGACACAGCAGACACATGCACTGCAGTGTCACCTAATATTTACTGGCTGCTCTTGTCATTGCTTGCAACACATTCAAATTCACTGTCATTGAGGCAGGCAGGAAATTTTTGGCTGATTTTGAGGTGGGAGCTGTCTATATGTGTATAACCTGAAGGACATTTTGCCTGGAGGAAAGTTATCGTGCATCTGATCCAGGGAAAAAAACAGGACATACAAAAGTGGGACAACCTTCACACTTGCCCTGGTTAACAACATCCATGCTCCTGCTGTCTGAGCACTGGAGTTGTCCTGGGAAAAGCATGTCAATTAGAGTAAGTTATAACGTGTCCCTTCATTTGAATCATTGTCCATTAAGAACTGACCTGAGTTTACAGAACACATTTCATTCCCATAATAGGCTTAATACCAGTGTGACAAGAGGTCCAAGGGTAACAAGAAACGATGAACCAGGATTACTTTGACACGTAGGAAGGGGACAGTGAGCAGCAGCTCATGTTTTCCCCTCTAACGTGACATGCCATTTTCATAGGACTGCTGTCTCACCTGGTTCCTCAGATTACCGTGAAGCTGGAATGCTCCACTGCACAAGCAGCCACCTCCATAATGTCTCTTCAAATCTCACAGATGGGGCCTTATCCAAGTGTACCATAGGGATGAGATGAAGCAAGCAATAAAGGCCAAACCTTATTCACATCAAGAAATACACAGACAGTCTAGACAAATCGCTGAGCAATTCCTGTGCAGGCTGTCTCACGGGCAGTAGGATGTGTACTAAATGACCTTTTCTGCAGAAATGAACTTGCCAGGGTCATTTTTGTTGCTACAGAGGGGAGAAAGAGGTAACCATTACCCAGCCTTTGCAAACCTTTGAGGATTTGATCCACAGCATTTAATTTGGAGAGTTTTTCTATTCTGAACTCAAAGTAGAAGTTGTAATTGAATTTGGCCATTATTGTAATTCACAGTAGTTAATGCCTGGAGCTGCCTAAAGTTTGAAGTGAGACATTTGGGACACAGGCTGTCAGAAAATGGATTTGCTTCTCAGACCTAACTCTTTTCTTATTTGGCAGGAAAAGTTCTCTCTTCATCATGCTCTTCATGTGCTTCTGAGCACAAATTCATAATAACCATGACAGAGTGTTTTCACTCACAAGCACAAATTGTAACTTTCAGAGGAAATAAAAGCTACAGGCAGATAGACAAAGCCATGGAAACCTTTCAGCACAGCACAGTGAGGATTCCAGCATTGAGCTAGATGACCAACAGAGTGAAATACATGCTCTTTTTCTTTGAGAAGAAAAACAAGAAACCCCAGGATGAAACAGGCTGTTTCAGATACTGTCTTGCAGTATTGTTTTTTTGTAACTTCCTAAGATAAACACACAAAAGACCTAAACTTTTGGTGATATTTACTAGAGCTAAAATGACGGCTATGAATTCAGTGTAGAGCACACTAGATCTTCTGAAGGACAGTTTGATGTTAAGTGTAATGATTGCAAATACTTGTTTAACCTATAACTTCTCTCTGCTTGCTCTCTCACGCATTTCTATAACCTTGTCACTGTGCATATCACCTGCTATAGCTTTAACCTTCTCCAACTGGATATGGAGATGTAACTCTGCAGGTAGACAGCACAAGACACTCTGAATCCATTAAGAAGTGAGCATACACGGTCCTTCAGCACAAAAGTCACTGCAGCTACCTACTTCACCTGGTGCAGAAGGAACCTTTGCTGTCTGACAGCTTCCTCTGATATTATTTTCAATTAGGTGCTGTCATGCTCAATACACTTGATCTTTTGAAATCTGCAGCTTTCAATTAATTTAACAAACATAATTCCGTATTTACTACTGTTTAAAATATCTTAGAGCATTAAAAAAATCTGGAAATTTAGCCAATGTCCATGGGAAAACAAGAACACATACACTTACATAACTGAGCATTTCTAAGGTGACAGTGAAGTTTGAAAATCACATCCCTAAAAGTACAGAACAGGAAATTGAGATGCAGGAAGGGCTAATTAGCAGCCATAACAGACTAATTAATGTACTAAGTCCCAAAAGGGAACAAAGGTTCATACACTTGTAACATTTGGGCTATATAGATTTAACTCCTAGGCCTAGGTATAAACTCCTGTAGGTTCAGCTCCAAGCTCAGTTTCAGTTGGACATTCCAGAAGCCACCACATTATTTTTTCTGGTTTAATCAATGTGTTACAATACAGATGTATTTTTGTTACATTTACAAAGTGTTAGGAGTTTGGATAGTGTTGAGTAAAAAGCATAATACAGACAAGAAAGTTAATTTTCCTTGAGCACTGAAGGAGAACGTAAATCTTCTACTTTAAATCTAGAAAACGATATGAAATGTTTATCAATGAAAATTATTTGGCCTTGTTCAATGGCATGATATTAAAGCAAGAACACAATCTTCAGAAGAAATTTGCACTAACATGATCCCTTTTCCTACTAGGAAATAACTGGAGTCAACAGAACAGAGTTTTTACTGTGAAGTTGTATAATACCATGATCCCAGGCCAAAAATCAGCATTTCAAGTACAGAAGCTCCGATTTATTTGACTTGAAGTCACATTACATAAGGAGAAATGAGTATATTCCCCTACTTCAGCCAAGCACAGCTAGCTGAAAGAAGAAAATCTTTACAAAACATGGCCCCACAAGGCAGGTAGGACACCCCAGAGCATCTGTGTGACACCACAGGAATGTCATCCTGCCACCATTTGAAGCCAAACTCAGCGTGCAGCACCATCAAAACTATGGGCCATTGCCACCAAAGCCTTCTACCAGTGTCTGCTTGGCAGAAAAAGACTCAACCATGTCTTTTCCCCAACTTACAAAACCAGGAGAAAAACAGCAAAAGTAGGAACTGTTCATCTGCACAACTTTACTGTATCATTTCTTCCCCAGTATTGTATCTAGTGCATCTTATCTACTTTTCTTCTTTCCTTCTCAGCTTCCCCTCGCAACCTGACAGCAAGTAATGGACTCGGGGATCTCTGAACTGAAAAACTGTGGAAGAAGCTGCAGTGGGATGGAAAGGTCAGGGCTATCTATGTTACTGTCCTTCAGGAAGCACCAGGCTTGAAACCCTCCTGTCATCTCATGGTGGCAGAAGCCCAACAGGGTGTCAGGGGAGAGAAGTTCAAAATGTGTGACACTCCTGGGAGTGCAATCACAAGCCCTCACTCAACGCAGTCCACATTCACCAGGTAAAAGTGGGGCCAAGCACACAGCTTTTGACCATTGTGTTTTGTCGGCTTTCAAATCAACCTTCATGGCTAAAAGGCTTGCTGGGCATTTTCAGAATGTACATATAATCTTTGTGGTTTTCAACCTGTTGGATGATGAACTGTAACCAGAATGGACAGAACACCACTACAGTACCACTGCAAGGAAGAATTACTTTGATTTTTAATTACCACTCTCTCCTAAAAGAGATCTTATTTTGGTCTCATGAAACCTGATTTTCCTAGTTTCTTCTCTGTAGAAAGAAGAATTTATGCAATGTGTAGAGCTGGCTGCACTAGGTATATATAGCATTTTGGATCATCATCTTTAATGATCATGTTGAGTTCTGAAACCATTTGCCATCATTTCACATCGATGTCAGTCCAGAAAACAGCAGGGAAATCTGCAGCAGCAGCTAGTCACCCATTTCGCTGTTACCAGGCAGGATATAACCCAAACAACTCAAGTGCTTTGTAAGGATGATTTAGCCCTCCAATATTTTGGAGCAGGGCCTACAGCAAGGTCAAAGAAAAGCCTTATTTCTCTCCCTATGAAAACTTCAGTTTGCTCAGGTTTTATGGAGTGTGTGCATTATTCAAATGTGCATCACACAGAAGCATATTTGAATCTAATAATGTCCTTTTCTAATGCTCTGCTTCCATAGGGCAATTTCCAGTCCCAGAAAGAGCAAAGCAACATTGGGGAATATGAGCCCCTGCCAGCTCTGTGACTCAAGGAATGGAAAATCCGTTTCTCCATGTGCAATTGCTGCTCCAGCCACCAGATGCTACTGCGGCATCAGAATGGGAGCCGGGGGCTGCAGCTCCTCGCAGTCCACTACTGCGGAATGGACACCACACAGCCTTTAATGACATGATCATACACTCCCTCGTGCCCCAGTTGCTGTCCTTTTGAAGAGGATAATGAAGAAAGCTTAGCTATCTGTAGAACCCTTCTTCATTTGCTGAGAAAGCTGGCAGGTATGCAGTGAACAAAAGGAGATGGTGGGGGAAGAGGAGGGTGTCGTGATGAACACGACGAAGCTGAGCTGTTAAAACAGACTGGTGAAAAGGGCTGCATAGCTGAGAGCCTGGGTACAGACACACCATTCTGGCTACCCAGAATCCGAGGATGTTTGAGGCACTGCATTTCATCTCTCCATGCTTCTGTTCCTTCTGTAAAATGGAGATAATGCCTGCTAACATCTCTGAAATGACTTTATAAGTATTAAACAGTGGTTCTAACACATTAAGGCATTTACACATGAACTATTAATAGAAGTAAGAATCAACACAGTGTAGAGAATTAAAAAATGGCTATTTAATGCACAGTTATTCATGTAATTGTTACTTAAAAAAACCCTCTAAATATGTACAAAAATAAAACCAAACAAACCCATCAAAACTGTATCCAACATGTTTTAAGGATCTTTGACAGCAATATACATTTAAAATGCAGCAGCAGAAGTTAAGCTCTAATCTCCTTCCAGCTCCATTGAAAGAAAAATTCAGAAGCCAAGGTTAAGGAGAGGGGTTCCCATAGGATGCCTGTAAGAAAGCCAGCACACAATGGTCACTGCTCCAGCTGTCTGGAATAAGGAGAAAGGTGGCCATGGTATATCATGGATGGCCAGTCACAAGAACGAAGACAGAGAACAAGAATGAGTGAGGAAACCTAGGGGAAAAAGTTCAAACAAGTTCCCAAACCACACAGAAGCCCTAGATTTAACACTTAACCCTTTAGCTGTTTGCAGTCATTTTCCCCTTCATGTTGCAGCCGCAGTGAATGCCCGCTAATCTTTGCATTATCCCCCTCCCCAGTTCATACAATCAAAATATGACTGTGCACTGTCTACCCAGAGGGCTGGAATCATGCAGGGATGTGGGCACTGAAAGCTCCACAGCTCTTCCTCCCTCTGTGGCCAGACCTGTGTTTTGTACAGCAGCCACTACCTGCTCACAGCACAGCACTGCAGCAGGAGAGCAGCAGCTGTCTGCGAGGCTGATCTCTGCCACCACAGGGTGAAAGGAAGGAGAGGCACAGGAGTACAATTAGTACCTTAACTTATTCAAAGCAAAGTCATCACCAAATTGAAGGTAATCATATCACAAGAGAGAGCAATTACGTTTTTTTCCTTTTTTTTAAATCTTTGGATTGCAATGTCCTGACAAGCAATCAGGCTCAACATTTAAACTCAACACGAAGAATCTACAGCCTCTTTCTGTGATCTCATTTCCTTTAGATAGCATTTTTCCTTCATCAAAAATAAGTCCTTATCCTTCCCTGGTGATTCTCAGCTCCTTTCTAAAATCACAGTCCAACAAGATCAAAGCAGAGCTTCTGTCCTACTGCCCACTGCCTTCTAGCAACTGTCCTGCCCTGTCAGAGTTTCAGCCTTCCCCGAGTCATTTAAATGTATGGCACACACACGCCTTTCCTCTCATCTTTCCTTTTTTATCTTCTGTCAGAGAAAACAAGAGCCTGTGAAACAGGCCAGTTTTCCTCCATTGCTCTACTCTGCACAGCATTCAGATACATCCATAAAGGGATGTGGCTAAAATGGTATCACTAAGCTAACCAAGCATCAGGGGTTGCTTCTGTCTTTACAACTGCCTGGAGCACAGTGCTGATGGATGCAGAACTGGAAGAGGGTAAAAGAAGGAGCAAGAAGGTTGAAGAGTGAAGTAGAAAGTGATAAAGGGGGAAAGATCACTTTTCAAAAGCACAGAAGGATGAAAAGGCCAAAATCTTTCTGGATGAGGAATCCAAGGTTAAGTAGCTTTTCCCAGCGATCGCTCGCCAGGACCTTACTGCCAGGACTGGTTTGTGGGCTTGTGGTTGACTAAAGAAGGAAAGGGTTTATCATTTCATCTTGAATGTTACCAAAGTTTCGTAAGATTTTTTGATGCAATGGGAGAGTTCTACTCTACTTTCTTACGGAAATTTTGCTGAGTGTTTTTCTGATATAAGCCACAGTGACTTTACAGAGACAAAGGCATGGGAATGAAAGAATAATATAAATGTGTGTTCACCTGGGTTTGGGAGAGAACAGCAGCTGCATCTTAAGGTTTCCTATATATTACCACAACTATATGCACCACACGTTGAGTTTTGATTATTGATTAATCTACTAATTGATTATTCTACTCATGAAAGGTTAATAGAATTTATTAATAATAGAATAATAATAAAATTTATTTTTTACTAATTTACTGAATACTTAGAGGTACCATGTAAAGAGTTCCCTGTTTTGCCCAAGTAAAGCTCTGAACCAGCCTAGGGATCTTCAGTGACATCAAAACTTGAACACTTTGCTCTGTGGAAAAAGCCTATTACACAGTTCTGCTCTTGACTATTCCACCATATCAGAAACCAGGCAGAGCAATTGCCAAGCATCTCCTGTAAACCCAGCTCTCTAAGTGAAAGCCACTTATCCCTCTCTGGGATCTTGATCTCCTGTCGGTGTCTCCATTTTCCTTGTGTTGCTGCATTATAAAGCAATCCTCCTGACCTACCCTTCCAGATGTGGTTACCACGGGGCTGAGTGGGGCAGCTGGAGGCTTCAGGAGAGAAGTACAAATGCTGCAGTTTCCTCTGCCTTGTGAGAACAGGCTGCAGTTCTCAGACTGTGTAGGTGCCCCAGAAGATCTTCAGGCCTAGAGGAATCTACAGTGCTGCTCATCTCCTACAGAAGGGGTACATATTCAGAAAATACTGCCTCCTCATTATCAAACTCTGAGAGCTTCTTGAAGAGAGTGATTTGAGGAATATTATATAATTCCAACACTTTGCAAAGAGAGGGATATTAGGAGCAACAATTCTGTTTCTTATAAAGACTTTGCTACCCTTAAGAGGTAACGAAAGTGGTGAGAAAAGAGATCATTTCACTAAGTTAAACTTGAACAGAATTTAAGCACCTGACACAAAATCCTGCAACTCCCAGCACAGTTCAGCAGGAGTATTTTAAGCCTGTTTCAAGCAATGCCAGAAGAAATTTCACTTCTTTTTCTGAGCTTCTACCATCACACTTATAGCAATCACATTTTTACCATGGAAAACCTTTGAGAAGTAGTACTCAGCAGGCCTAAAAACAGCATTGCTGATTGCGATGGAACTTGACTGCCATTTTCTATTCACAGACCCTTTCAGTTCATGCAGTGCATGGTGTTATGCAAGGCAATTTTCCAGTTTTAATGAGGTTCAAAATAACTGAGAGAAAATCCAGGGAAAAAAAAAAAAAGAGAGAGCATATGCACTAGGTATTTCTTATACATTTCCTCTTCAATATAAGTAAGGCCTCCCAGCTACATCTTGTACATTGGTAGAGAAGCGTGACATTTTTTGATACAATTAAACACAAGATTTGGATCCTAACCCTTTCACTCTGAACTTAGAGCCATTTAAATTCCTGAATGATAACTATTTTGCTTCAAAAGCATTTTCTTACTTCCTTAATTTTGCCAAGTATGATAGCACAGTAAGGTGAACAGGGATTGCTAGGACCCAGCAGCACACAGCATCACAACTGTCTGCCATGGAAAGAAGGGACATGCCTCTCCTGTGGAAGTGAGTGACTGCCTGGGAAGGCAAAGCAGCAAACCCTGATGAGTCTGTGCTGCTTCCAATGGTACCTTGAAAATTTAAAAGCTTCTGTGGAAATCTCCACTCTGTGCTCTTGTGACAGCAGCACAGACAAATGCTGAGGCTTCCACATGCATGTCAAAATGGTATTTTCCAAAAGGCACCTTTTAGAAGAAACAGGAGCAAAATGGAATCATTTCATCAAATTCAATTTTCACGCAACAGTAAAACTGGGGATGAGGGCAGAGGTAGTTGGATTTGGATGGAATTTGCTGACCATGCACAGTTTTTTTATTCTTCTGTGACCACAAAACTGCTGGATATGGAGGACAAAGCCAGAGGAGTTCTCCTACATATCAGTGTGTACATGGGAAATGATAAACTCAAAACGCCTAAACTTTCTGACTTTAGTTTACCAAATGACTATTATGTATCTGAAAGATGCAGGGAACACCTGTGGATTTTCACCAGCTGTCAGTGAGCCATCATTCCAGCAGAATACCCACTGCTTTGCTGTAGGAGGACATGCTAAATGACTTAATTGATAATTCTCTGCCCTTCCAAGGTTCCTAAAAGGTGCTGAGCTGGTGCCTGTGAAGGACAAGCACGTCCCATGACAGGTCACCTGGAAAGAGCCACAGAGCAGCACCGAGGGCTGTCCCGTGGGATAGGTGCTGGGCAGCAGAAGGGTGTCTGCTGTCCTTCAGCTCCAGAAGGACTCCTCTTTCCTTCCTCACCTTCACAGGCCTTTAGAGGACTAGGGAGCTTATCTGATAGTTTTCAAATCTATCAGATTTGTGACTTGTGAAACAGTGCCATAGAATTCCCACTTTCCAAGGCAACAATCTCATCCAAGCATTTCAAGGAAAAGTCATATAGGTGTTGCAGGCCTGACTGCTTTCATGTATGAGCTGCCTATTTTATGCAGTGGCAACAGCAGCTTTCTATGTATCTGTGAAACTTTGGGAAGTCTGCTGGGAGGGTCTCAATCATCTACACCTTAAGAGAGGCTTAGTTAATTTTCTTGCACACTTCTTTGTCTATGCTCTTTTCTAATGCAAAAAAAACTCTCCAAGCAGAAGGAAACAGCAGAGGGAAACACCAAGTCCCGTTTTATCACGTAATCTAATTGCATCCCTAATTCCAGCTTCTGATCAACCCTACCAAAAATATGTATTCAAATGCTACTTCCACACAGAAAGAAAGACAAAAAATATTAGTATCAAGAATTGCAGGCAACAAAGCATTATTTAAAAGCATTTTCATTCTCTTTTTCTTTTTTCCCCATCTGCAATATTTCTTCTAGAAGAGCAGTGAAAATGCCAAGAAGTGACATTCTAATTCAGGACCTCTCCAGGTACATTTGACATTTCAGAGCAGCTCAACTTCATTTGCCCCTTTTCCTGTCTGCCTCACCAGCCACCCAAACATTTATACTCTAGAGATCAGTACAGAACCAGACTTTTTCTCAATTGTCATTTTCTCCTTCTTCCCTTCCACTAGAATGAACAATACCCTTTTCCACCACTGCACAGTGACTGAGCCTTTATTTTTCCACACTTCAAGACAGGAAATGTATGCCTGAATTTTGCTGAAACCAAGAACTGCATTTCATTGCTTCTGTTCTTAAAACCTTCTATGTAATCATGTTCAAAAAGAAAAAAAAGGCAAAATTACTTATGGAATGCTAAATTTGTCTTCTGGATAAAGAACAGAACTGCAGATTTCTTCCAAAGCTACAGGCATAACTGATTGGAAAGAAACAGGGAGTTTTGTTCAGAATCTGTGACTTGGATGATTGAGATAACATAGGCTAAAAGCCATCCTTAGTTTGGTGGTTAAGCAAAAGCAATTTAAAGCATCCTTTATCAAATCACACAAATAGAAAGGAGATGACTAAATAGTAGCTGTAAAAGAAAAAAAAATCAAGCAGTAAAGAAATAAGACAAAGGAAAATTCCCACTTCCAACAACTCAGGATACTGAATATTAAGCAAATTCAGAGCAAAAGGCGTAGTATGGGTTCTCTATGGATAAGGATGGCAAATTTGTTAATAGAGAGGCAGAAAATGTTTGTCTATTCTCCATTTCAGAAGTGGCAGAGAAGCTACTGCATTAAGCCACAACAGAGTGTGTTCCAGTCCCTTGGAAACTGCAGAGTATCAGGAAGTAGCGACTACCAAAAAACCACCAAAACCAAACAAACAACAAAAAAAGCCACTCTAAGAAAACCCTACACTTTGAAAATTAGAAGAGTATCATTACTCTTCCGTACTTTGGATAAGTATCATCCAAAAAATATAGATGAAACTGGAAAATAATCTATCTTGTTGAAATATAAATTTCTGGCTGCTATAGAGTCTTTTAAAGCCTGGAAGGGTGGAAGGGTACCAATCAAAAACAAAATGTCATCTCAGATAACACTGACAGATAAATTTAGTTAGCCTGACACTTCTCCTGATAAATGTAATACACTGAGGAAACAAGAATTAGAAGATCAATATATAATGAGTGTTGGTCAATGCAATTTTGTGGAAAAAATCTATTTTGTCAAATAAACCTGGTTTTACTCTCTGATGAAATAATAATTTTGTTGATTAAGGTAACTACATAGATGCACCTGACAGATTAGATACCTGAGTTGTTAGAGCATGGCATTCTGATTAAAAAAAATCAGCAGTATTCAGCATCACTAAGACACATAATAACTGGATTAAGATGGCAGATAACAGCTCCCAAACAGTAGTTGCAACTGGAAAACCACCTTGAAAACACAGCATTTCCAGCAGGGATCCACAGGGACTGGCAGCTGGGCTCAATGTTTAACACCAATTTTTTTTTCAGTCAGCGACCCCAAAACAAATATAATAAAGTCATTGCTCTTTAAAATTTTTGAGACAAGGATAGGCATTATTATCAATATAATAAAGTCATTGCTCTTTAAAATTTTTGACAGACAAGGATAGGCATAATAAGTAAGAAGCACCTTACAAATCATGTTCCATAGATTTCTAATGATTCTGGACCCTCGGGTGACTTCTAAACAAGTAAATCAAACATTTCCCTAAAGCAGGAATGTGCTTGATAGCTCAGACCAAAAAGCATTCCAGGGAGATGCTGTAGAGTCCAAGAAAGACAAAGAAAAATGTATAAAACATGACATATGGGATAAAATTGAGCAAACCAGAGTTGTTTAGTCTGGTGGGGGGGGAAATGACTTTATCATAAACATTTGTATAAAGAAAGGACTACTGCATGGGAAAAAGATCTGCTGCTAGGACAGGAAGAAATTTAATGATAAGCAAGGAAGATTTAGGTTATATTTTAGGAAAAACTTTTTGGCTGCAACAACAGTAAAATACTGGAAAATATTCCCCAGACTAGGTGCAGAATCTCTTGGAGGTTGAAGTTTTAGGCAAACCTATGCCAAGAGTTGGTCTGGCCCTGGAAAAGGGATTCTGCTTCAGTAGGCCACTGACCCCTTTGAAGCCCTTTCAAATATTTTTCTCCCACAATGCTATGGCACCCACATGAAAAATGAATACAATTCCTCACTTGTGGGAGAGCAAATATCCTTCTCCCTCTAATCCCGCCAAAACTTAATGTATTTATGACATAGCTTTAAACTGGCACAGATAAGAATGTTTACAGTCAAGGAACCCAAAAGCCTAAATAGAAACTTTTGAGTTGTGCTCAAGTATCCTCTTGTCTTGATGAAATGTAAAGATATAAGCAGTTTTTTGAGTCATTAGATCTCTAGATGCTCCAGATCTTGTTGTGCAGAGAAATGTCTACCTCCAAATCAGTCTATTGTGAGGTTTTTGATAAAGCATACGCTCTCTGCAGCAAAGACAATCTTCTTGTTTTGCCCAGCATCAAAAATAATTTGGTTTTACATTTAAATTTTCTTGCAAACACAAACTTTTTGGATAGAAAGAGAATGGGAAGCAGAAAGTTCTATCTTTTGTACACAAGGTATTTTTTCTAGTAAAACATAGAATAAGATCTAGAAAATATTTATTACATGTCTTAAAAGAACTGTTATAAACTCAAGATAATTGGCATACTCTGCAAAGTCAGAGTCTGTTTCTACATTTGGTCTCTCTTCTCTCAATGTATCAAAAATCCCTGCATGGCTCCTTTTTACAGTTTATCTTTAAAAGAAAAGGAAAGAGCAGAGCCAAGGGTTTGACCATTCTGTCATAGAGTGCACAAACAACAGCAGCATCCCCTCAGCCAGCATGCTTGCAACAGCCTAAGAAGAGCAGGAATTGTTCTTTTCCCCTCACAATACCCAACCTTAATTTAAAAAAAATGAATTTCCACTGTGATATGATACTAATGAGAGAAATAATCTCTCTGAGAGACTGGTTATCATCACTGGAGAATAACTCTAAACCCATTTGATGCTGCTAACTCTGAAACTAATAACTAGGGCAGGAGTCCAGACACTGAGAGAAAGTAGCTTTATATTCAATGAAATTTCTGGTCTTTTCTTTAAATAGAAAATTAACACACACATATACTTGCTTATACATACAATGCTAACTTTCAGGGCATTTCAAGTTTCTTCAGCTTAAATAACAGACGTCATGTATGACCTTTATATGGTCATAACATTTTAATTTAAAGTTGAGATGGAAACTAAGAAGAACTGAAAAACATGATCAATTGTGCTAGCTCAGAGTGAAAGTTATCTGTCTGCTTGTCACACAGATTTAGCTCATGCATCAGCAGTGAGTAGAGTTAGTTTGCAATCTAGTGACATTTTTAAAGGTTTAGATTTTTTATGAGAAATGACATTACACTTGGAATTAAGTGTAAAAACTGTTGTCTGTTTCTATTTGAGATCTATCACTCCTCACTCATGTGATGAAAAACAGCAAACAGTAACTCCCTATTTAACATTCCCATGTTATTCATGGCTGTATGGACCTCAGCTCCCTTTTTTGGCTTACCTCTCCATATTAAAAAGCCTTAGTCTTGGAGTAAGTTTCAGGGGTTTTATTCATATTCTCTACTATTGTCTGAATATCATCGAAAAAACAGGGCTGGGCAGGACCACACAGAGAACCTGAGGAGTGTGCATGGCACTTCAGTGCTGTGGGCATCAGCAGCATCTGCTGTTTTGGCTCCAAACCACTTTTAACATCCCATTTGTGTGCTTGACCATTGCTGAGTATTAAAGCTGAGGCTTTCAAAATACTATCCATTTCAACTTCAAGTTTTTTTTCCTTAACAGAAGCAGTTGATTTATAAATGATCATATGCCTTGCCAGGTGCATCACTTTTCATCTGCAGACAAGAAGTTATACTTGTGTTTCTTTCTGGCTAGTTGTTTAATATCATGAAATACATGTGTACATCTTTGCCACAAGTTCTAAGGTAGTCTTTCCCAATAGGAAATGAGATGGCAACCCAGCACTGACCCCTCTTCACAGACATTTATGAGCATAATGAAGTCCCAGCACAGAACCCTCTGAGATTTCATTATGAATCTGATCTTACTCCCACCATCTGCTTCTCAGTTTTTCATTCATTACAGGCAAAGCAGACATTTTCTTTCCATGATGCTCCCTTACTTATCCAACTAATTATTATTCCAACATTCTGAATCTAACTCAGATCATAGTTTCTTGACTTGCATATAGCACTTCACAAAAATTAACCTTAAAAAGAAAGCTGAACTTGGAGGGGGTAAGAAAATTTATGGGCAATTCATACTGCATATTTCATTTACAAGAAACAGCTCAGTCATAAACAAAATAAAATAACTTAAGCCTGTTTATTTCTGAGCTGTAATTTCCAAATAACTTCAGACTTTTTAAATATACAATATGGAACCAAACTTCACAGAAGTAAAAGAATTAATTGTAGTTTTGCTTGTTTTTAATTCATGCTTACCTCTATTTTTGGATCAAAAACATTTTATTCACTTGTGCTAACATGGGGCTTCTGACAGGGATAAACATGGTCTTTCATTGCATTCAAGTCTGCTAAACTTTGACATATTTTTATTCTCCAGACTTATCTGAAGACCTCTTGGGCATGTTCTCACACATTACACCACACGCCTGTGATTAAATCTGAGTCAAGTGAAAGCAAAAAGGTCAAAAAAAGACCAAAAAAAGTGCAGAGAATTGCAGGGAAGTATGAGATAGGAGTCAGTTCTGAAAGTCTTACTTGTATGGCAGAAGATCCAACAGCCCTGTTTATACTCCACTTCTTTATCTCATCAGTCTGTGTTCCAGTTCAGTCTATAAATGGTTTGTGAAAAGACCAAACTGTATATTGTCCAAAATCTAGCACAGTGAAGTTAATACTGCTTGACCCACATACAGCACAGTTCAGCTGAAAACTCTTTATACACAGATCATTCCTTAGAAATGCTTTCCTTAGGGCTCTCCGCTTCCTCTTGACATCTGCAGAAGCTATATCCACGTACCTTAACCTCCCACACATGCCGACAGAAGGCAGGCAATTGCTCCATATGCCATACCCAGTGTCTAAGTAACAGGTACTGCAGTTTAAAACACCTCAGTGCAAGTTGATCTGTGTTCAAAAGTCAGAGGCCGGCTACCAAAACAGTTTATTTTCAACTTTTCTTTAAACAGCATAATTCACAATGCTAAAGTCATTTATGTGGACAACAAGAAGATGCACACCTTTCTGTACCATTTGCCAAAACTTCCCAGTTGTCACTGCCACCAAAGTATTCCAACAGCCCCACAAATTTCTCCCCAAGGGTTAAAGAATTTGGGTTGAGTGGGAAGGAGATTTCAAATCTTTCTTTCCGAAGGAGAAACCTTAGGAACTTCCTTAAGGAACAGATGCTAAAAGGCTATCGTGACTTCACTTCATATGAAACCCAGACTGGGTCCTGACTTAAGCAGGAGTTAATGAGTTGAACAGTCTGACATGTTCATTTGATAGGGAGTGATGAAAGGCCAACTGTCAGATTGAATTTGTTTGAAGATAAGCTGATTTATTGCTTACAAGTAATATGCTTGGCACAGGGAATGCATCTCAGTAATGGTATATTTCAAACACTATCACAGAAACATTCAATTCTGGTAGAGTACATTTACTGTTCAGAAAAATAAATGCAATTTTCAAAACGACATTTCAAGTTATCACTTTTCCGTATTTTCCAATGTGGGGGAAAAAAAAAAAAAAGAAAACATTTTTCTAATTATTTAATAGCCAAAACCAGGCCTGCCAAAGGACTTGGAGTGTTACATTACTTTTTAACTAATACTGAACAAGGAGCTTTAAATGGGAAAAAGATTAAAGAAATTGTCCTTACAGGATAATCAATGAAGGGAGAATCAAAAGCAGTAGTAGTCAACAGCTGAAGGATGACAAGGTTCAGAGCAGCTGAGTGACAAGATAAGAGGCAGAAGATTGAGAGGGGATACCAAGGTGAATCCAGACAATCAGAAAGGATGGATATAGTTACAACGGAATTGGACAACATACAAAAGTCAAAAGAACTGCTCTCCTTCTGAGGAAAAATAGTAACCAAGGTAGAGGTTAAACAGAGGAAGTTTGCAAGCTGTTTAATAGAAAAGAAAGAGAGAGGGGGCAAGGGCAGTCTAAAGGAGAAGGCAGGAACAGCGAAATGGAGGTGAGCAGCTATCACTGCCTTCCTGCTCCAAGGCCAGGTGGTTCTGAGATGGAGACTCCTCCATGAGGAGTACTGCCAAAGGCAGGAGTTTAGACACAGCACGGGACAAGCACTAACCTCATGTGAACAGAAGGCTTTGGTGTTAGTATCTAAAGCGGGCATGCCAGAAAGACCAGAAGAAGAAAAAGCAGGTAAAATCAGACTTCCTGGCTTCTCTTCCATCTGCAGCTACTGGACTATTTTCTGCCCTTCTCCATGTTTAAAGGCAGGAAATAAGACTGTATTCAGTCTTGGAATTCCCATCCCCATGCCTACTTCACTTTTGATCATGCCTCTTGATGTTCACTGAAATTACTCCCGCCAAACTCTCTCTTCCTTGTCCTCACCAGTTCTCTATACATCACTGTGTAAATGGGCTGTAGAAGAGATAAAAATGAATTTGTATTTCACCAGCACTTTTTTTCTTTTTTTAACAGACAGAAAAGCTTAAAAGTAGATCAGTTATTCATTAAAAAGAAAGGACTCAGTATGGTAGTATTTATTTTGTAAGAGTTATTCAAACAATTCCAGGTATACAGATCAGGAAACAATGCAATAGCATTTTATCTTACTCAAGGGTATATATATGAAGGAAAATTAAGGCAGCAAGTGTTCTTATGAGACATGGCTGTAAAGAAACTGAACGAACCCCTGCAAGAAAAGAAGCATCTGCAGCCAACAGGAAGCTTATGTTTCACATTTACCCAAACCTCTGTACAGATGATTATTCAAGGAAAAGGACTTGAATTGTTTTCATTTTGCTTGGAAAGAAAAGGCTACAGTCTTGATATGAAGAGGAGGCTCATAAGCCACTCAGAATAGTGGCAGCACAAAAGAAACATCTATTGCTTTTTAAACAGGAAAAGTGGAAAAGAGAGCTGTATTAGGGCTCGTAGGCATCACCATCAGAGCAGCAAGAAAGCCTCCCACCAGGCTTTCCACAGCCACCAGTTCCAGATCTCTGTGCCATGGCTGTGCCTGCAGTGCCCAAGTACCTCCACAGTTTGAAGTACTCGAGGGCTTCTGTCCCGGATAACTCGCTGCCCTCCCCAGAAAGGTTTCAGAGACTTGATGGCCTTAATAAGTATTTCTTAAAGCATAGGGCAATAGGTTTTTTTTCAGTCTTGAGGCAGGATAATGTAGTGCTAGCTAATCTCACTGCAGCAGTGTCCTCTATTGGCCATCTCCTGCTGAAAAACCTGTCCTGCATGTGCACCTTTGCCCCTCAGCCTGAACTGTGTCATGTTACATGTCACTATACAGTCCCTTTGCAGACATGCTCGGGAAAGTGCTCTGATGAACCTTAAAACCACTACAGCTTTGAAAGCTGCACATTGCATAAAGATACATAGGTTTTTATTGACTCCTTTTGCTCTCATTATAAGAGCTGATGCAAAAGCAGAAAATTAAAAGTCGGTACTGATCCTGAAGTTCTGTCAAGCATATTCTGAAGAATTATTAATTATCTCTGTGACAGACACTGCACATCCAGGAGGAGCCCTCCTTCGCATCTGAATTAACAACAACTTACTGGAAAGTCTTCAACCACTTTTAAAATAGAACATAGAAATCTTGTGGGGGAAAAAAAAAAAACAAAACAAAACCAAACAAACAAACAAAAAAAACCTCCAAAAGGACAGTCCTTTAATGCAGGCAAATGCTTCTTCTGTACCTCCTAGAACTCAGTGTTTTTTCCTTACTTTACTAGTATCAAGTGAATACATTTTCCTATCAATGCTCATATAGGGGAAACACTCCAAGGATATAAACTCACTGGTACAGCTTTTCCTGCCTTAAGCAATAGTATTTTTTCCTTCATCCTATACTAGGATTCCTATGTTAACCAGGTAATACTCCATATGATACTGCTGGGTTTGTCTCTATTTGCTGCCAATTTCTGTCTCCATTGTTAAGGATCCACTTCCTCCATGCTATACCCCCAATTATTTCCTTACATAACTCAATCTTTAAGAGCACTTGACATCCCCAAGGCAAAAAACTGTAGACATGTGCTTTCAGAAATACAGGCATTCCTAAACAGAGAGACAGGATCTACAGATTCTCCTGATTTTTTTACTCCTATGGCCATTTTAAGTGTCTCTAATTTAATACCCTTTATGTCTGTAACAGACCAATGGCATCTTCTAAGCTGGTACATTTTGAGTATGTCAGCATAGCTTTGTCTCTTGAATCTTGTTAACAGGAATTTCTTTTCTACATTCTTTTACTACAGTTCAAGTTGAAATGGCTGCCATTACACAAATTAATCCAATGCACTAACAGGCCATCTTTTCTTATTTAACTTTTGCATTGCTATTTACTATTCTTTGTTTATCATTCTTTCAAATTGCCAGTTTATTCCACTGATGTTTTTCAAAATGCAGCAGATCACCAATAAAAAAAAAAATTAAAAAAACCACAAAAACTCCCAGCATATTACTTTCATTTATGCCCAAATTTGTAAAGTACTGTAATCCAGAATAAAATTCAAATGGAATCAGTAAGGTCAATATTTTAAAAAACTGAAAATAAAGACCATTCTCCTACCAGTGACATTACTCTTTGAGCCACCACAAGCAATGTGACACTCTGCAAGGTGCCACAGGGTACATGGTATGCCAAAATCAGATCAACCCTTCTGAAGTGCACAGATGGAGCAAGAAGCTACCACACTTTGCACAGGCAACATACAGTGAAATATCTCTTTGCTTCTTGGAAGGTAGTTTATTCTTTCCCAAATGCACACTAATATATCTGACACTTGTGTTCCGGCTAACAGACCTAGGCAGGTATGAAATGGAATCTTCACGAGTAGAGGGGTGGCTCACACACATTTTGCAACCCATGAGAACCTGGAGAAGAACAGTCGCAATGCTGAACTCTGATCCTGAATTTCTGGATGGTTGCCAAAACTCTCTTTGCTGAAATGCAGCTTATGATCCCAAGGAAATATACGTGAAAAAGGAAATTTAGTTTGGGTTTAAAAAATTTCAGAAATAAATTCACATATTTCACCATCCCATCAACTTCTACAATTTACTAAAATCTTTGTGCTAGAATTGAATGGAAAAATCCTTTCGCCATTAGAGTATTGACCTTGTATTTCCAAAGCATTCAGCTGCTGTCACTTGGAATGCAAGACAATTGGCATATCAGCATGATCCTGGATAATTAAAAGAACTAGCTGAAATTAAGCCAAGCTCCGTGTGGTGGGTTGACCCTGGCTGGATGTCAGATGCCCACCAAACTGCTCCATTACTCCCCTCTTCAGATGGGCAGTAGAGGGAAAATATAAGGAGATAAGAGAAGGGAGAGATCACTCATCAATTACTGTCACAGGCAAAACAGGCTTGACTTGGAGAAACTAGTTTCATTTATAACCAACTAAATCAGAGTAGGATAATGAGAAAAAAAAAATCATAAAACACCACTCCTTTCTTCCCAGGCTCAACTTCACCTCCCTTTCTCTACCTCCTCCTCCCGCAGCAGCACAGAGGGATGGGGGAATGGGTGTTCTGGTCAGTTCATCCCCTGTTGTCTCTGACACACCTTCCTCCTCAGGGGGAGGACTCCTTCCACTCTTCCCCTGCTCCAGCACGAGGTCCCTCCCACAGGAGACATTCCTCCATGAACTTCTCTAATTGGAGTCCTTCTCTCGGGCTGCAACTCTTCACAACTGCCCCGGTGTGGGTCCTGTCTGCGCGTGCAATCCTGCAGGCTCACACTGCCCAGTGCCCACACTGCGCCCATGGGGTCACAGGTCCTGCCAGGAGCCTGCTCCAGGACAAGGAGGTCCTTCCCACAGACCTCCTCCAGGTATCCATCTGCTTTGGCAGGGGGTCTTCCACTGCTGTAGGACGATCTCTGCTCTGTTCCGTGGACCTCCATGGGCTGCAGGGGAATCTCTGCTCTGGCACCTGGAGCACCTTCTGGAGCATCTCCTTCCCCTCCTTTTTCTTACCTTGATGCTTCTCTCACATGTTCTCACTTCTCTCTCTGGATGAAGTTGTTGTGTACCCTTTCTCCCATTTCCCCAGCTCCATTTTCTTAACTCTGTTATCCAGAGGCACTACTTTGCTGATGGCTTTGGCCAGGGGTGGGTCCATCTGGGACCCCACTGGCATTGGCTTTGTAGGACATGGAGGAAGCTTCTGGCACGATTTTACAAAAGCCACGCCTGTAGCCCCCTGCTACCAAATACACAGAAACCAAATACACCCCAACATGGTATCACTAACCTGCTGCTGCACATGAAGTAATTGTGTATGTGCGACAAGATGCACAGCAAAGCATTTAAATTGGGTTGGCACACATTTCAAGACCTTTCCCCAATAATGCAGACAAGCAATTATTCTAGCTGCTTTCCTACTTCTTAGATGTTAAGCCATAATTAATTAACTACTTTACAGATTAAAAATGGAGGTTACAAGTAGTTCTACCTGTAGGCAGAAATTGAGGCTGAAGAGATCAGTACAAAGCTGGGAAGAGAAGCAAAATTAAGCAGATGAAGAATAGGGTTTATATAACTGAAAACATTATCCTGCAGCAGCATTTAATTTATCGCAGAGGAAGGGAAGATGTAGGAAGGATAAATAATATTTCATTTGTATCTTCTTTATTAAGCAAAACAAGGCCAGGTAACTCAGACCAACCCAGTGAAATCAGATGAAGAAAACAACACTTGGATTAACATTTAGATTTATACAATCCATGTATTTGACTGTGACAGGTGAGTTTATCTGAGCTTCAGACCAGAGAAAAGCCTATGGACACACACTGGTGTTGATGACAGCACTAGTGACCTGAGGTGCCAGCTGTCATGCTGACATCCCAGTGTCTGTTTTACTCTGGATTTTTACATACTAGGGAAAGTTAAAAAGAATTTTTTTTTAATTCCAGAGATTATGACAGTTGACAGCAACTATCAGCTAACTGCTTTTAATTGTGATTTTATTTGGTTCAGAAAGAAGAAAAACTAAAATTTTTCTGAAGTCTAGGTTTGTAGGCCTCATTAAAATGATGGAAAACAGCAGCTTTAATAGACAGCCTGAACAAAATCCTGTAAAACTGGTACTTTGAACAATGACCATGACATTTGCACAACCTTAAATATAAATTGCAGACGTTGTATTTTAGCAGAAACAACACAATCAACTTTCTGCAATTCAAACTATAAGGAAAGTCCTTGTGATACCCAACACATTCTAAAACCACATGCCAGAACAGAACCTATTTAACCAACTGGAAAAAAAAAGCAGCAGTTTTAGACAAGAATTACAATTTACAGTAGGTTTCTATTTTGTTCTAACTTCGGTTTAGCCAATAGCTTTTTGCTATGGAAAGTTTTCCATAGACAACATTGCAGTTCCTGACCCAGCCTGAACTAAGATGTTCTGTCTCACTCTGGACAGCCCTGGAGAAAGCGCTCAGGGTTGTGCACTTCAGTGAAGAGTTAAGGTAAGCACTATAAAAAGCAGTCCTAAATAATCTACCTCCATTATGCTTTACAAAAAATGGAATGTGTTCAGAGAACAGCATTCCTAAATATGACTTGTAAACAATTTGCATCCATTTCACATTATCAGTTCATGGCAAAAAACCAAACCAAAACAACAACAACAACAAAAACCCAACAAAAAAACAACCCAACAACTAGAAGGCAAAGAAAACCCCCCAAACCTTGCACTGCACTGAACCAGAAATATCCATGCAATCACTGTTTTTATAGGATAACAATATTTTAAATTCTGATAGAAATAGATAAGCCAGTCCCTGGTCTGTAAAGATTCTCTTTTATATACACAATGTTTTACCTAGGAAACAGAAAGACAGATGAACTTTTGTATTGAGGAAGTATGTGCTGTGAAGTTTCTCATATTTTGCCCAGTTCAGTGCTTTACCTAAAGCACTACTTTCTGAAAGCAGACACTTTTTATGGGAAATGTCTCTTGCTCTTTTAAAGCATGAGGAAAACTGCGAACAAAACAAGACCAGGACTCATAGTGCTATTTTTCATTAAAGGTAGGAAGCTGTTTTCACCTTGCCATGGACTGACTTCTCATTAATGCTCCACAGAACATGCACAAATACTGCTTGAAGCAGTAAACTGAAGCCATCAATAGCTTAGTAAAAGTACTTGTGTGTTCCTAGGAGGAACATCAAGATGTGTCAAAGAACAGGTGAAACCACCTAAGCTTTCACCTATCTCAGAATCAAGTCAAGCCCTTCCATAGGCTGAGGAACATGAATAATAATCCTTGGCTCATAAAGAAGGCAGCCAATGCAAACATGCTACTTTGATACATAACTTTTTGAATGCCTTAGAAAATTGTTATCAACAATTTTTATTTGGCTAACAGCACCGAGAAGGCTTGGTTCATGCTTTCCTGCAAATTTATTCTACATTCAAAAATCCTGCAAAAGCACTAGGACCTACAAAAAGATGTAGAGGATGACATTTCTGTTGAAAAAAAAGACCTGTAAAACAGGGGGAAGATGAGGAAAATAAAGGCAGATGGGAGTCAGGAATGGTAATTATTTTTTAATCAACGTAGAGGGCAATAATTTTATTTTGCAAGGCTTTCTTTTTCAGTGCCTGTTACAATTTTTACTGCAGCTTCAAAGGTGATGGTAGTGAAACACTACTGTAGTGAAAATAATCTAGTTTCTCAACATAGCTGTTGGTACAGAATCTTCTCCTAGTGACCCCAATTCACATAACCTAAGAATCTTTAAAATCTTGAAACCAATCATACTCAAGGCTTAGCTTAAATTTAATCTTGGCCCAGTCTGAACTTCTGACTTCAAAATCCAAACTAAACTGTTTTAGACTTCATTAGTCCAATGTCCAATTCCTTAAGAACTTGCCACCTCAGAGACAAATCCTCTGCACAGAGGAAGATCACAGAGGTGAAGGTCTTTGGCTTGGATTACTGTGTTATCTCAAAGAGAAATCCACATTAAAAGCCTTCTTCCAAGTCCCTTATTCCTCTGTTACCTGCTCACTTCCACTTCAAGCTTGTCAGCAACTCTGCACAGAATCCTTCCTGTTCTGCCTCTGCCCCAAGTTTTCTTCTTTCTTTGATTTTTCCTTACATGTCTCATCTTGCAAATGTTACTCAAATAACTCCCTCAGACAATGGTTTCCAGCAATTTGGGGAAGTTTTAAGGCGAGATTCCTTTTAGAATTAACCATCCTGGGTTCCATATCCTATTTGTATTTCTCTCTAATTAATGCTGCAGCACTGAAATTTGTGTTTAAATAAAGTATCATTGTATACAGCCTATGTTTCTTTCAAATGCGGAAAACTTGCTGTATGCAATTTTCTAAAGCATTTAATATATTTTTATAGTCTTGCAAAAAATACTAATTACCGATACAACCTTCCCTCCTCCACATCTTTGCCTCCTACAATAAGCCTGAAAAGCTAAAACATCCATTTTAATTGGAACTTCCACTAGTAATTACTCTCTAATAGCACCTTTCAAAATCAATTAAAAATGATTAGTTCCCAGAAAGAAGTCTTAAAAAAATTCCTAAAAACTCTACTAGTCATCTACAGCTTATGGATTCTTGAAAGACAGTGGTATTTCTGTTGGCCTCAAATGATACTTTTTTCTAGTGTAGTCAACAGTGACCAAGAGAACAAATGGGTAACACATGACAAGGTAAAAATAAAAAGGTATATTAGCAGACCCCACATCTTTCATACATTTGAACAACTAATAGGCTACCAGGACTTTTCTACTTCCACTGTACATAGAGACTTTGGATGAATTGGGAGACATCCAAGCCCTAAAACACATTGGTGCCTTAAAATGGATACACAGGAGCAGCTTATGATCAGCTACTGCAGCTCACTGAGTAACTTGGGGTGCAGCCATACTCATCACCTTTGCAGCTGCAGCTGCAGCAGTTCTAAGGTATAAAACACAAATGTCAGAAATAATACCTAGAAAAAAATTAATCCAAAACAATGATGAAAATGTGACAAGTTGCTGGGATTTTTAAAAACAGAAAACGAAACACAGTGAATTTAGATATAAAAGATACTGAAGTAATGACTACTGTGTAACTTAGGTAACATCACTAACCCCACATCCTCACCCTTGGGGTTGTGCTACGCTTGGTGGCTGTTTTTTAAACTAGTCCACGAAATAGGAGATCTGTAAGACTTTCACAAAATACAATCCTCCCTAGCATCTTCTCTAAGCACAATATACATAAATGCCTTTTTTTGCCAAGGAAAGACTCTGAGTATCAGCTGAAAAGCAGGCAGCAAGTTGCAGCAGGGCTAATCTGCAGTCGTGTTTACTGTAGCTCACAAGAATATTAAGAAGTACAAAGAATTAACACAGTCCTGCTTCCAAGCACTTTTAGTTATAATTATTCTGTAGGAACACTGCCATTATTTCTACTCAGTCCAAAACACTGCCGCTTGTGTTGTTGAAGAATAGCAATATATTCAACTTGTGTGCCATTCCCAGTTCCATCCATCTCCAAAAGTCCTGTCAAGGAAACCTTTTGCATTTGGTCTAAAGCCAAAACACCAGTGCCTTCAAACCTTACTGGTCTTCAGAGAAAACCAGCAACCTGCTCTGCTTATGAGAGCTTGAGGGAAAACTGCCTCTTACTCTTTCAGAAGCTAAACTGCAGATATTTAGATGTCCCCCCACAGCCACAGTCTGGTTTTCCAAAAGACAGCACTGATTCACAGCAACATACTAATAAATCAAAGGTAGCAGATACTTGGCATATAAGTTTGGAGCAATACTCACTTTCAACCTTCACCTCATACGGCTTCCTTTAAAAAACTGCCCAACAATCATCTTTCCAAGACTCCAAAAATCTAAACATTGCAATTTGGCACAGTTTCTAAGATTTAAGAGCAGACCCGTCCAGAAAGAAATACCATTATTATGAGTATATGGAAAATAATTTCAGCAAGATCTTGAACTATCAAAGACCTTACCAACCTATCAACAGTGGTAGGCTTATCAAAACAATGCAAAGGTGATGTAGGAATAGCCCAATCTCTGATAGAGGTGGGTGGGAGAGATGGATCTTACTATTACACCACAATATTAACATGCAAATAAGCATCTTTGAATGGGAAAATAAAACCAAAAGAACCAAAGCTAGAATAATAAACCAGCAAATCCTTGCTTTGCAATCAAAAGTTACAGTTTTGTTTCTGAGTGGATCTGTTGAACTGATTGTAACTAAAATCCATCCACTGGGTGGTTCTGACTTTTTTTTTTTTTAAGCTTACAAAACAGAAGTTTTAAGATGTAGCTTGAAAGATAAATAATCAATTCTTGATAACTACACCGGAAACAAGTCACCATATGGTTCCCTCACGACACAGGCAAGGGTAGTTTAAAGAGTGTCAGAAGTCCTCAATAGCAGCCTGCAATTACAATGAAGCCACATGATCTACATTTCATGACAGACCATTCTTGGGGATTGTCCCTAAACATCAGCAATTTTCAGCTTCATTACTCTAATTCTGTTCCTTCTGTGGCCTACAGAGGAGCACAGGGACCAGCTGTTGTAATGTTTAGTGGTATTAGGGTTTCCCAGTAGATGTGGTAAAATGGGCAAGCAAAAATGTGTAGAATGGAATAGGAAAAAGTTTTTGTTTTCAGAGAAGGCTTCAGGAAAGAGAAACAGAGGCTCCTGTCACTTGAATGACTCTTCAAATAGGAGAAACAGCATAATCCTGACACTGAAACGGTTCTGTGGCAGAAGTTATTGAAGAAGCTATTCTGGTATGGATATTGTTATACTGCACAATATGACCAGACAGGGTTAGCTTCAATGTTTACATTCCAAAACAGAATGGTAGCACGGTTTGAATTCACTTTATAAAATCCTAGTTGTTAATTTTGACTTGTATTGGATTAGTTAAAGCTCAAGCCTAAAGCTGCTTTAAACTTGGTGAACAGCTCCCCTTCACCTGACAGAGAACTGCTGCTGACTTGCCCTGTAGCCATAATTCTGGCCAAACCTCAGGGCACAGCACCGCCACGAGGTGCTCCCTGTGCCGCTCTCAGATCACGGGAGGGCTGGGCTAAGCCCTGAGCTTTAACAGCCAAAAGGATACCAAGAATTTATTTTCAGTCAGCAAACATGGCAGGCAGAACCCTAGCACATCTGCTGTGGACAACTGCTGAAGCACTGCCCTCAGCAAGAACACACTCCAGGAGGAGCATCAAGTGATTGCATTTCTCTCTCCATATCTCTGCCACACAAGTCTAATTTGGAGTCCAACAGCTCCAAATCAGGCTTTGCTGAGTCACTTCCTTAGCACCACTTACCTAAATCTTGACAAAACAGACATTGCTGTATTTTACTTTCAGGAAAATTCATTGTATCAGTGTGCAATCCCTAAGCAAAGGGATAACTGGGATTACTGGCCCCCAAAGGGGCCCAGTCACCTTAATCGATTCAGTAAAGGACTAAAACTAGGGATGCAAAACAGAGAGCAAAATGCTCACCTGGCCACATTAGTTTTGCCAGCCAACAAGTTTGCAACAGAATGATTCTTTTTTCATCATAGAGGGACTCTCACTAAGTAACAAAAATTCAATTCTGTCATGCATGCAAAAATTAATTCCTACTGTAAAAAGTGGATTTTAACTCAGTGTTTTGTGCTGTTGTGTAAAACATGCTGAAAAAACTCAAATTTTTCTCATTGGGAAATGAGGATTTGGTTTAATTAAAACATTTTGTGAGAACATAGGCATTTCATCAATATTTTAAACAAAAATAGTGGCAATGTTTTTGAAGTGCTCCATCCACAAATGAGACTGATATTTTGTCCCAATTAAGCACAAAGCTCTGACATACCAGAATCTCCCACAGAATGAAAATTCCCTGTGAACATTTACAGGCTTGAAGCTTGAGCTTGCAAGCAGATGTCATGATCCATTTCAAAGGCTACTTTTACTTATAGCAGAAAAATTCTTCACAAATATGAACTGAAAAAGCCTTGGGAAAAATCACCACAAAGATGATAATTTATTGTAAACTCTTGACTTCAACAGTAGCTTTGTCCTTGAAATTAAAAATGCCAAGCTATTGGCAGCAAAACTAAAATTTGTTGAAAGAAAATCCACAAAACAGCGTATATTTTTTAAAGTATTGACTCCTCAGTTTTGTATATATGTAAACAGGATTATTCAGTGAAACTAGGGAACCACTCTGAGCCACCGGGTTACAGAAGCTGAGAGGATGAACAGGAGCAAGAACTTACACAGCCATGCAATCTTCACAACAAAGCATGTGAAGAATTTCATTATAATGAAATTCTCTTGAAGTTTATAATTTTCTAAACATTTCAAATATCAATGTCTCACTTTAGGAAGTCTTTTTTTCCTACCTCCCTGTACAAGCTTTTACTTGAATCTATCAGAGGATTCGGTACCAGTAGCATTAGAACAGAGGTGAGGCATGAAGTTCTTTTACCCTTCTCCATTTTGAGACTCCACATGCTCTTAATATTCTGAGCACTACCTCTTCAATTATGCAACTCTTTGGGATTTCTTTTAGGACTTAATCTTGGAAGAATTGTACATAGATTAGGATTAAGAATTAGGTTTTAATTTACCCTTCAGCAAGGAACACATTTATATTTCGTAACATTCCTAAGTTTTGTGAAATACACTGTATATTCCACTAGGAAACATTTGTGTAACAAACAGACACAGGAAGATTTTAAAAATACCTTTCCACGTACACTCATGACAGAAGTAAAGATAACACAGTCGAATCATTGCTGATCTATAAGTTTGTTTATCCATATCTCCAGTTAATCAGGAAATGTTTTCCTTAAGGAGCTTCCCTTTCTGAAATGCATATTTGGTACAATGCAACACACATATCAGACACATCCCTGAGATTCTGTACTCCTGACTCTGCTCATGATGCTCAGTAACTGAATAGTCTCCAGCTGCTCATCCCTTTTGGCTTGAGCAGAGGGATGGGTAAGAGCAGCAAACTTTGTCAACAGTATTGTGGAGCGATATCCAGAGCTGGGGAGCAGCAAATAGCTTAGTGGGAGAAATAGCTGGAGGCTTTCCCTCCTCCTCTGTGCTCAGTGTGCTGCTGACCAGAAGGAATTCCTATCTAGCTGACAAAGACCTAATCAAGCCAAATTACTGCAAGTTGGAGCTGGATAAATTCAGATCGAAACATGCACCATATTTCTCAACAAAGGAAAATATTAAGCTACTTGTAGCAAGTACCATGGGTTATGGAGGATTTTTCAACCACTGGAAACTTTCTAAACATCAGTTTCTATGCTACAGTGGACACTATTCAAATATAGCTGCAACACTGGGAGCCAAAATGAGAACATTAAACCCCTTTGTTCTGCTTTGCGTAGCAGACTGGGGTTAGGTGACCACAACGGATTGTTCTGGTCTTTTCATCCCTGCACCCATGGATAATTTCCCCTCGTTTTTTAACAGATAATCATTGTGGTCTGTTACAGAGGACGTCCTCCTATTGGTTCAAAAGACACTGAAAATGGTACTTATTTTGTACTTCACTGCAGTTTTGAACTAAAGCCATTACAGCAACCGCTCAACACCTCAACAACTTTAGGATGCTTATATGCTTTATCCTATTCCCTCAAGAAAGCAGCCCCAGTTAGATCAGAACACGAAATATAGGTCAGAAATATAGGTCCAGCAAAAGCACCATCAGCAAGTATTGCACCTTTCACAGCGCTATGTGCTGTGCTCACAATGTGCTGCTCCGTTATCCAATCTTCTCTTTCCAACAGAAAAACAAAACTAGGACAAAAAACCTCACCACAAGAGTGCCTTAACAACAATGGCCATGGTATCTTCAGGATTCAGTTTCCAGCCTCCAAGTGAACAGATCTAATCAGAAGGACATTGTTTCCACCAGTAAACACCATGTCTCACTTTGATACTCATCCTGATCATTCCCCTCTGGTCAATCTCTGCATTAACCTGACACACTGCTGGCTCACAGCAAAACCTGGATTCTCTGCAGGTGTTGGAAAGAAGTTAGTGCTTTATGTTTTGCCACTACATTAAGGATATTGTTGGGAAATATCTTCCTGTAGCTTTAAGCACATCTGTATGCTGACACGAGCAGTTGCCTTGGAAACTAAACTGCTCAAAATGTAATAGGGACAGAAGATGTGTCAGCCAACAGCTTCAAAATTGTTCTCATCATTAAACTGCACTGCTCATCAATCTCTGCAATATTATAGGAGCTGCTGCCAGGTAATTCTATCAATTTGTCTTTGCAAAACAAGGAAGTTCCTTCCAGTAAGGTACCTTTTACCATTTGTGTATTTATAGGGTTTCAGGGTGTGGTTTTTTGGGTAGAGGGGTTAGATTTAGAAGAGAAACAGCTCAATCCTGGTTACAGCTAATCATTCAGCAGTCTGATATCTGTAAGAGAGGAAAACCATGTAGTAATGGCTTTTACTCTCCTCACTCATGCAAGATGAAGCCACAGTCTTCACTTAAGCATTTCAGTGCTCCTGACTGCAGCTCAAGATGTACACACTTAAGTATCCAAATGACAACTTCCAGATTTGTGCATGCAGAATAAAAAAAAAATTAAAAGGACTACTTGTCAGAACCATGATCTTGTTCCTTCAGCTACAGAAAATGTAAAATATTCACTAATAAAAAATTAAAGTTTAGGTGATTGCTCAAAACATACCATGCTGGCAAAGAAGCGATATTTGTAATACTATTTTGGTTTACTTCAACATGGGAACAATGTCATGCACACAAGCACTGAAATACAAAACTAACTTAGGAAAAGTCATTCCTCTGAGTGATGTAAAAATCTTGTAATATTATATATTTTTAATTATCTGCAATGCATCAAACATGCCCTAAGTTTTGAATAAGGGATGCAAAATCCCACATTATCATGCAAGAGAAGAATTTTCAAAAGCTTTCAAGGTCATCTTTGCTAAAAGACATCTTTTTCATGAAAACAAAAGGAGACGTTGCCTTCTTAAAAGTGTCTGTAAGGAGATTTTGCATTAAATTCAGGAGCAGTCACTTGTGCCCTTCTTTCAAACATATCCCATGGACCCACAGGCAGGGCAAGGAGGGCAACAGGGAAGCAAATGTGGCCTTAGGAGAAATTAACCAATATACTGTGATACCAGCAGAAGCAGGTGGATGCCACTAAGGGTCACAGAAAGATGTATCCATGTTCTTTTGCTTACTGCTGCTGGGGATTCTTTGTGTAAATTTATAGTTTAGATGTCATGCTTTAATAAGAACTGTCTTATCAATGTGCTTCTCAAAGACAACTTCTTCTGCCTTCATACCTTTCTAAGTACCACCTTGCAGCCCCACAGTTTTAGGGCAATCTAGGACAAGGCTAACAGTAAGACTTGCTTAGTTGTTATCAGTCACTGATTAACAGTTTGGAATGACAACTTCCTTCCAAATCAACATTGTTTATTCTCCCCCAAATCACTCAAAGAGCAGAGGAAAAAAGGTTAAGCACATAATGCTGGGAGCTTGCTTCCAGCTCATCGCCTTTCTTAGGGCTTAGATGACCCTGGATATCCCAGACAACCAGCAGAGCCCCTTGCCCTAATCCACAGTACTGCTCTTTGAAAGCAGCTCTCATTCCTCTGCTTTCACTATACACTCTATCTTACAAATGTTCTCTTGAAATTATTTATGTAGTTTAATTCACTAATTATTTCCTACTACATTCCAAACAATCTTCTTATCACCCTATAATCAGTCAAAATAATATGCATAATTGTCACAGTTAATAATTCTCCGGCACATTTTTTCTCTTTTGTTTTTAATATTTTCAGATGCCTAAAGTCAATCTGTGACAAGAATCTGATCTGTGATGAAGATCCAGAATGATGAGTCAAGCATGTGCATACGAGATGGCTGGATCATGATAACTGATTCAGTATGAGCTTCCTTCTATCTTTCCTGGCCTCCAGCATGGCTGCAAATTTTACCTCAAGGGATGCAGCAGCATCAGTGCAAATTTACCTCCAGACCTTTCAGCCCAGAGCTCTCCATGCAATTATTCATACTGAGCTGACAAGCTATAAGAAGTGATTTCCTCGTACCCTTATATTAGCCTCCAAATGATCTTTTGTCACAAACAAGGCAGCAGCAAGAGATATGTTTGGGGAAGCCACAATCTGCCATCGTGACTGCATGTACAGTATGGGTGAAACCTTTTCAGAAAGGTGCCTGTGTTGGGGAGGTTGCTGTGAGATGGCATCCTAGCAGGTAACTGCATTGCTTCGTGCAGGTGATGCACACTAAGCATCAAGCAGTTTGATATAGAAGCTATACAGTTTTCAAGGCTTGACCCCTACAAAGAAGAGGAGATAGTACAACCAGCACACTGCAAGCTCAGTGGGCTCTGAAAGTTCTTGTTGATGTCAAACACTATTTGGTAGACAATTAATGCATGAGCTTGGTTTGATCATAATTATGAAATTTCTCTCTGCAGCACGAGGAAAGTAGAGAAAGCACTGGCAAACTGCTCAGTGTCTTTGAGCCTTTGCACCAGTCTTGCAGCTTGTTGTAATGTTGAGAGAAAACTCACCTCTTTATCTCAGAAACAATAGCAAGACTAAGATTTCTGATCTCAAGAATGTGACTTAAAAAGTGATTTAGGAATACACAGTATTGCATTTGTTCCTCTGCCTACAGAGATACCTTGTTCTCACCCTCCCCAGCTCTCCTACTCCCCCTAAACAAAACAAAAAGCCTGCCACCAAAAAGATGGAAATAAGATACACACTACTCACTGTTAGAAACCAATATTCCATTTTAAGCATTCAATTCCTATAGAGCTTGCACAAAAACACAACCACAGATTTTAAGATTTGCTTAACATTTTCTTTACTTATATGGCCCTAGACGAGAGGGTGGGGCAGAGTATTTTGGGGGTTGATGGGGAGGGGGTCAGTCAGGTTATTCCTGCAGAATGAAAAAATTAGAACTTAAAAGACTACCCTGTGATTTTAAAAATAAATATATTACACAAGTCAAGAAAGGTTTCAGCTTGTTGTCTGAAGACAGACCAGAGTTAATGGAGGACAGCAGACTTGAAAGGGTAATTCATTGTATCAGTCGTATCAGATTATTTTAAGAGGAACTGAATTGCCCTGGGGAAATACCTACTTATGTCTAAACAATTAGCTTAGACGCTGAATTTCAGACAGTTAGTTCCAGATTAAATGAATCACCCCTTCTTTTACCCTCTCCTACCTTTGTACCTCCCTTTGCCTGCTGGAACGTAAGGGAAATAAGTCCCTGAATGTAAATTCATGTAGAGCTGATACTGTTGTAGACTATCCAGCATCTCAGGTTTCTTATTTATTAACCCCTGGGAGTCTCTAACCTATAGGGAAACAGTAGGGCATTGATATAGTGGGTTTTTATAAAGCAATAATCCCAAAGCATAAAATCCCAGAAACTGAGCTTTTCATATGTTCATAGAATATTAATTTACAGGTATTCTCCCATAATGGCAAACATCACAAAGAAAGGAAAAAACAAAACAAAACAAAACATACCAGAGACTTCAAATGGAAGTGCCTCTTCAAAGACTGTCAATCACTGAAGCAGACCTTTTCAAATGAGGCACAGTAGGTGGCTGAGACAAACAAAACTTCAATCTATCTTGCTGTTTTCCATACAAAAACATGAAATTTCAGCAAACACACAGAAAATGTATATATCTACATCCAAACCTGGCTATCTAATAAATTATTTGCTTAATTTTTTACTATTCAATCAATACACAAGTATGTATCTCCCAGTAAACAGAGATTAAAAGTCATACATCAATTCTGAAATTCTGTGGCCCTAGCTTCTCTTTCTTCTGGATTTTGACCAAAGTATCTTGAAATGTCTTACCACTCTCCTTATAGCCACATCTAAATTTTGCATAGTAAAAAAAAATTCACATATAGAAGGTGACAGCCCTTCAGTTTAGGAGGAAACAATGTCATTGAGCAAGCACCTGTAAGTTATACTTCTTTCTTTTATCCACAGCGAAACCTTTCCTGACTTTTTCACTAAATGTCGCAGTGAATTTGCATTCTTGTCTAAGCATGGGCCCACTAAATCACAGTACTGAAAATGTTGTCCAATTTCTCAGTGAAAAGCCAATGATGTTTTAAAATAATAATAGCTCTTCACGGCCTGCGTGGCAAACTGACTAATGGACCTGGGCTTTGGAAAAAGAAATGCTTCCAATGACACAGAAAGGAAGGTAACAGGATTGGGGATGCCTTTTAAAATACAGTCACTCGGTGAGCAATTCAGGACAGGGAAAATAGCTTGTCAGACTAGTTTAGTTTAGAAGTAGAAATACAGGGGCAAACCTCATCAGCCTCACACGTATCTGCACAGGCAACAGCAAGAGGGTTTGTCTGGGGAGACTGCAGACCATGCAACTTATGTTTAAGCAGAGTGTGTACATACAACAGATTGACTATAATGAATAGCGTGCAAGCTGTGATGCAGTTGTAGCTGGTCCTCCAGGTAGAGTAACAACTGTGTGGCAAATATTTCAGCTTTGCAACACTCCTGACAGCAGAAAAAAAGATATTCTAAGCTAGCACTAGTTGCTCTGTATGCAAAACTACCAACCTCAGAAATTATGATAACAATACCTAAGTTTTATCAAGCATTTCATAGAATCAAAGACTCTTTAAAATTGGAAAAGACCTTTAAGGTCATCAAGTCCAACCATCAAGCTAGCAGCACCAACACCACTATTTACTTTAGTGCTCAAAGTTATGGACAGGTACAAAGCAGAAAGATCCAGAAGAGCTGTAAAATCTGACAAAACACCAAAAGCCTTACTTGATGCCACCCCAGAGCAGGGTCAGCCTGAGCATGCAGCACGCTTACACCTGGAAACATGGCACATCCTTGCTCAAGGCTCAATCAGCAGTGAGCCCCATCCTGTTTCTGTTGAGTTTTTCAAATGACCTGCTATTCCAAGAACTGCTGTTTCAAAAGCATGGTCGTGGAAGTGTGTGTCTTTTATGGTATGACTGCAGAATATCCCAGCACTAGGTTTCCAGGGAACGTCTTTGGCATTCATGCAAATGCTCAGCAACGAGCAGTGTCGTGGTCTCTTATGGCTGCTGCCATTTCAGGTCTGGTGGATCTAGTCCACTAGTGACGCAAGAAGCTCCAGATCAAACACATGATTCAAGTTCTTGCCAGTGAAAGCCTCTGAATAACTGATCAACCACCTTCACCACTTCTGACTCCCTACAGCAGAAAATCAAAGTTGGGAAGCAGGCATAGTTCTTCCCTTCTCTAGAGGGAAGAGGAAATTCTGGCCTACAGAAGGTTGGAAAAGGAAATATTTAGCAGAAGTACAGAGCAGCAGTGAACTGAGGCTGTGTAAGCTGAACCATGGCTGGAAGAATTCCCACTGGAAATGGATCTGGTCAACAGCAGCGGAACAGGAGCCAGCTGTGCCCAGGTGGCCAAGGAGGCCAATGGCATCCTGGCCTGCATCAGGAGTAGTGTGGCCAGCAGGACCAGGGCAGTGATCCCCACAAAGTGCATAAGCATCTCAGGGAAAACTTATGGAAACACCATCTTTTTTTCTCAAGACCTGTGCTGGGCTTCTGATAGCTCAGAACCAGCCAAGCTTGACTTCACTGCATTTTTAGAAAGGTCTTAGTAGGCAGATAAAAATTATGAACAGGGAAGTAACCTCAGGTGTACTCAAGAAAAGCAAAACCTTGGACTAGACTAATGAGAGACTTATGTTCCAGAATGGAAAGACTGTATGATGTCTCTACAGTATTACAACAGATCCCTCAGTAACAGGGTCTGAAATTACTAAATGCACTCAATGGAACACCTGAGCAATTAACAGGAAACATGAAGGACTGGGGGGAGGCAAGGCTGGGCCTTAAGTACCACCTCTGCCAATCTTAAATGTTTCACTCCAAGCATTTATCCACAAGCCAAAGGCTGTCCATAAGGGAAAAGAAACTTCTTGCTTTACTCCAGGAAGTGCTCTAACCATCAGGTCAAACTGTTCTGAACTGCAGCACTTAACCCCATAATGAAGCTGTTTCACTTTGCAAAGTACACCACACATCATTATTAGTTTAGAAAGCCAACTGACACGAAGGACCACAATTTTCTAGTGCAGATATTAGCATACTCAAGAGCAAAGAAAACCTAAATGCTGGTTACTACAACTATGTCTTTTTTCTGTTGTTAGCTTTCAGCTTGGTAAGACTGTGGCATTCTGGACATACAGAGAAAGGCAAACCACCTATTCTGGGTGACAACTAGGTTGAAGAACTGAAAATCGAGTGCTCTTCTTTTTTGTTTTTTAAGTTGTCCCTTGATCTTCAGGCAAGTATCTGATTTTCACACTTGCAACTGATGATTCATCTATAAAACCACACAGAGAAAAGCAGCAGCATCACAGTTTGCGTTATGTAATTACAAAGTACGTTTACCCCAGAAGTCCTCCTGTCCTTGGAGTCCTCTGCCTCTGATTTACCACACTGCTCATGCCTGCCACAAGCTTGCTCATATGGACCCCGTGGGACAACTTTGTATCTTCCTTTTCCTGTAACACTCTTGAGCAGTCCTTGAAATTAACTTTCAGTTTAAAAACTCTTCTTTTATAATACAGGGTTGGTAACAAATCACTGGGAAGTGCTCAGCCCTCTGTATCAAGTCTGCAACGTTAGGCATCCATAAAACACACAGTAAATTCAGTTTTGCTTTATGCTAGGCAAGGTAAGGAGCTGATAAAAGGCAGATAGAAGAGCATTGACTCATACCGGAGTACTACTTAAAATGCTGAATTTTTTTAAAAAAGGGGAGATCTAAGACATCTCAAAGACTGGTATCTTTTAAAAACAAACAAGGATGGAAAAGGCAGTTATTTTAAAACCTGCTGGCAAAGAGAAATCTTGTTAGTAGTTCACTTCCTGCCAGAAACCTAAAAGAGATGAATAAAGAGAAAGTGAATAATTCTCTCCAGTCTTACTAATGGCAAGGTAATATCAATTACTACAAGACACTAGTACATTTTTCTGAAGTATGACAACACCTTTTTACCCCAAAGTTTAATGCAAGCTAACCACGGATATTTCAGGTATAGACACATATGTGATCCAGGAATGTAACAGTACTCCCCCATACACATCTCTTCCTATTCCTCCCCCTCTCCTATTCTGCACTGCCATCTCCAGCAGAAACTAGCTCGTCACTGTGGTAAGAGCCATAATGAAGAACAAGACTTCTCAGCATAAGCTACCTTAAGTAGTTCAAGAGGTAGATGAAATACTCACATTTGCTAATACTGTGTGTATTTCTTATGAACAGAATTATTCTACAAGCATTTCCTTTCTTTCAGTTTCAACTGCCTGATCCCACGAATAGGGCAGCTTTAGTGAGAGCACACAGTTATGGATAATTATTGGGGATGATAATGCCCTTTGACCAGAGGTGTCAACGGTAAGACAGCCACTCCTGTTAAAACGCTTCACCTGTATCTAAATGTGAAAGTAATGGCAAACACAAGTGATGGTCGAGAATGTCCTATAGAAAAGGCCAGCCTGACATGACTGGAAATATCTTACAACAGTACGCAGTGTTAAACTGAGATGGGAAGTTCACACAAACTGCCACCAACAGACAGCAGCTTACAGCTCCCCTGCCTTGGGCAGAGACATCGTCCACTAGGTCAGGTTGCTCAAAACCCCATCCAACCTGGCCTTGAGCACTTTCCGTGTGAGATGGGGCTCCAAAGCCAGCAGTGAGCACTCTGAAACACAGCGCCTCAAAACTGAGTGGTGAAGGATCTTGCACCTTCAGACAATATACACATGCACAAAACAAACATCACACAATACATTTGGGAGGTCAGAATAAAGAGAATCAGAATTGTAAGCTGAAAAACGACTGTTATCCTCTCCCTTCCTAAAACCAGCAGGCACTGGAAAGCAAAAGCACAACAGTATTTTATGCTATCATTCATTTCTTGGGGTTTTTTTCTGTAATGAGGCAAGGGAGGACAGAATATGGAGCAAATACACTCCTCCAAAACACGTAGCTCCTATGTCCAATTTTTATCCCATTCCTGAGTTAGTATATATACCTCATTCTGGGACTTAAAATTATATGAAAGCTTTTGTATTAAAAAAAAAAAAAAAAGGCACCTGATGAGACTTAACAAATCCTTTGCATCTAAGTGTTTTCTGTTCAAAATAAAGATTTATTATTTCCCATCAAACACTGCATATTTTTGTTTTGGTTCATTAACCTGAGTTGGGCAAGCTGTAAATAGAAAGCTCTGTTTTCATTGATTCGTTTTTTAAATTAGAACAATGGATTTAGCAAAAGAAGCAGAATGTTTACCGTTAGAAATGAATCACTCCAGCCACTACCTAAAAGACAAATGTTGCTGAAAAATAGTTTTATGATAACACATTGTGAATAGTCTGAATTTTATTCACCAGCTTACTTTTAATCCTAAAGGCCAGATGCTGCCTGTTAGGAAAATGTACTTCAGCCAAAACTGTCATCATCTTGTATATGCTATAATGACAGCAGAATTTCTACCAGATTATGCCCTTTTATTTTCACATCTCTGTGTGTGCAGATCTGGGCGTGGGAAGGACTTGCAGATTCACAGTTTGGAAAAACCAAACATGGTTAAAACCTACTTAACTTGAGATTACGTGAAGCTTCTGTTTTCCTATACAAAAGCTACTGATTTCCAAGGCAAAACTGGTAACTCCCAGTGAAGTTGTTTCAGAGAAAAGAAAATAAACATATTCGCATCTTATTGTTAATCAGTTGTATCTCAAGCTAATCAGGTTTTCCTAGGAAGCCAGAATCTGAAAGCTACTCTCAATACTGTTGTATTATCAGGGCAGAACTCACCCTTCCTGCCTAAAATGCTCAAGACAAATTTATTAAATGGGTGCAGCAATGCAAGTTTTATGAGTCCTGCAAAAGATGTGTTATCCACAAGTGGGTTTCCTCTGTATCAGTAGATAAAAGTTTGTCAACAAATTACATAAATGTAGCAAGTAAAAACATTTATATATCAGAAAGTAGTTGTACTACAATATAATGTGAACTTTTTATTGATAGAATGAACCTCTACCACCGTGTTTATTTTTCAGTACTATACTGCGCATTGCAGTCTATAACTTCCTTGAGAAGGGAAGAGGAGGGCCAGACACTGATCTCTTCTCTGTGGTGGCCAGTGGGAATGGCCTGAAGTTGTATCAGGGGAGTTTTAGGTAGGATATTAGGAGAAGATTCTTCACTGAATGGTGGCTGGGCACTGGAACAGGCTCCCCAGGGAAGTGGTTACAGTGCCAGCCTGACAAGATTTCGAGAAGTGTTTGTACTCTCAGGCACATGCTGACTCTTGGGGATGATCCTGTGCTGGGCCAGAAGTTGGACGTGATGATCCTGGTGGGTCCCTTGCAACTCAGCTTACTCTATGATGCTGTGATTCTATGTGTAGCACTGCGCTTAACCTTGGTAAGAAGGCCAGAGAAAATATTATTACAGTCTTCTAATGCACATTTTCAGAACTGACTCAGATATTGAAGAAACCAAGGACTGAATCATGTTTGACCATTTTTTACTTAGAATATGAAGGCAAAGACTCTGCAGGTCAACCCTCCCAATATTAAATCCTTTCTGATGGTTTCTGGTTTCTGGTTTTTCTGGTATTTTCTGGTTTCTAAACCAAGACAGATGGGTAATTCAATATAGGCAATGAATGGTAACTTTTTTGATAACTTTAGAATCACAGAATCATTTAGGTTGGAAAAGACCTTTGAGATCATCACGTCCAACTGTTATTTCAGTACTGTCACATCCACCGCTAAACCTTGTCCCATGCACATCTACATTACTTTTAAATATTTACAAGGTTGGTTATTGAAACACTATCCTGGGCAGCCTGTTTTTCCATGAAAAAAATGTCCTCATATCCAATCAAAACTTTCCCTGACACAACTTGAATCCAGTGCTTCTTGTTCTGTCTCTTGGGAAAAGAGACCAACCCCCATTCAGCTACCTGTAGCTGTAGTGAGCGATAAGGTCCTACCCGAGCCTCTTCTTCTCCAGTCTAAACATCCCCAGCTCCCTCAGCTGCTCCTCATCAGACTTGTGCTCCAGACCCTTCCCCAGCTCCATTGCCTTCTCTGTATCCACTCCAGCACCTCATGTAGTGATGGGCCCAGAACTGGACACAGGATATGAGGTGAGGCCTCACCAGTGCCGAGTACAGGGGGACAATCCCTGCCCTGGTCCTGCTGGCCACACCATTGCGGCTACAGGCCAGGGTGCATTGGCCATCTTGGCCTCCTGGGCACACTGCTGGATCATGTTCAGCTGCTGTCAACCAGCACTTTTTCCACCAGGCAGCTTTCCAACCACTCTTCCCCCAGCCTGTAGCACTGCCTGAGGTTGTTGTGATCCAACTGCAGGACCTGGCACCCTGGCTTTGTTAAATCTCTTCCAACCGATCTTGGCCCATCAACCCAGCCTATCCAGATCCCCCTGCAGGTTCTTCTTGCCCTTCAATAGATCAACACCTTTGCCCACTTTGGTGTCATTTGGAAATGGACTGGGGGCTAGGACTAGCCCCAGCACTAAGGGCTAGGTACACCACTGGTCACCAGCCACCGGCTGGCTGTAACTCCATTCTCCACCACACTGTAGGCCCAGCCACCCAGCCAGATTTTTACCTAGTAAAGAATGCACCTATCTATGGCTACCAGAATGGGCTACCAGTTTCTACAGGAGAATGCTGTGGGAAAAGAGTCAAAGGCTTTACTGAAGTCTAGGTAGACAACATCCACTAAGTCAGGTCATTATGTCATAGACACAATGACTTGCTTGTTGGTCAAACAAGACTTGCTTTTCATAAACCCATGCTGGTTAGGCCCAACCCCCTGGTTGTAACACCCAACCATTTCAGTGTTTGTGGGGCTGATGCTTAAAATGTAGGGTTTAGCAAGCACACAGTGACAACGTGAGACAGAAAAAAACCCTGAACTTAGCACAATCAAGTCATGCAGAACAACTTCTCAATAGCCAACGAGTTTGGAATGCCAACACACATGGAAATGAGACAGAATGAGACCCTTTCTGTTCAGGGTATTTAAGGGGAAAATTAGGTGGGTTTAATAGATGAACATCTTTTCTTTGAGACACACTGAGGAAGATGGATATAATTTATCCATCAGACATGAAAGACAGACAATCAGACATGAAAACTCATTTCACCCCTGTGACAGACTATTTAAAACTAAATGTTATGGCCAAAAGGCAGATGTGCAGACAAGCAGCTAAAATGCTTCAATCTTGCCTCTGAAGTCTGGGCAGTCACTCTCAGATCCAAAACATTCACTACACTACAGAAAACATACCATGTTAATAAATCCTGAAGGTATCAAAAGCAGGACAAAAAATGTCTATATAGTAAATGTTTTCATAGTTTCTTCCTTCTGAGTTACTCTGAATCCAAGAAGACAGTATCAATATATATTTCTTTTTAATAATACTTGTAGCAAAATAGTATCTTCAGCAGAAGAAATACAGTTTTCAAAATATGCTAATTCAGGATGAATACAATAGGATGTTGATCCTGAATCCTTAGTCTTTTGAAGGCTGGTTTTGGCCTTTGGACTCTAACTTTTAATGAAGGCACATTCAGGCAACTGGACCTGCCTAATAAAACCTGAACTCAGAGAACCAACATAACTGGAGGCACACAAGTTTAATGTCAGTGTTGGCTGCAATAAAATAACTTCTATCAGAAATGTCCATCTTCTACTGTATCACCCAATCACACTTGCTTTGCTTTTATGCAATTTTACTTCCTTGTATCAGAAATATTAGAATAATTCTGCATAACCACTGAAGCAAACACATTCAAAGCAATCAGGAAATCTGAATATGTAACACACTGCTCCAGAGAATCAAAGGAGCCCTGTCAACTCAGACTGTCCTGAAAATGAGTTCATTATCAGCCGTAGGAGTAAACACAAAGAACAATTACTCAGTGCAATGTTACTTAATGAAAACAGAAAGCTCCCCTCAATGATTGGAAAACTGTAAGCATGCTTTCACTGGAGTTTAGATGATAAGCACAGAAAGCATGAATTACAGAAGTCTTGCAGAGCAAATGAAGATATTCTGAGTGGTTTAGTTTTGTTTCTGTAAAGGCACAAGCAATCAGAGTAGATCTGTCTGCAAAAGGAAGAATAAATCATAACTGCTGGGTTGATCTATCACCGTGCCTGGTAAGAAAACCTGACACTTGTATTCTTAACATTCAAATAAGAGTGACCCATGCAAAATGCCCTACTTTTGACACTCACTCAAATGGGCCTGGCTCCTCCCAGAACCTCCCTTCAGCCTATTTTATAAGGCAACAGGGGACTCTGGCAGAGCTTTGGCCACCACTTAGCCTTGAAGGGTTGTGAAAAAAACAACATTCAGAAGGTGGGTTTGGTCTGAGATGCTTCACAGAGTAAGCGGTTACAAAACCTGAGAACAGTCAGAGAAGCCTGAAGGTTCCCAAGAAAAACAAACAGCACCTCCGCAGCACCGGGGGACAACCAGCAGTATTATTTCCCACAGAGAAAGCTGAACTCTCATAAACCCTTCCCCAAGAACCATCAATGCACCCGAGCCTGCATGGATTCTTCTGAGAGAGGATTACAAATCAAATCCTGCAAATGCTTTTATCTTTCTCCTTAACCTCTTTTTCACCTCCAGATGACAAAAACCTTGCTGCAGGTACCATTCCTGATGTTTCCAACGCAATATAGAGAACTTATTCTGCTCAGGTTCTCCATTCTCTTAAAACCATAAGTTGTGGCATATGCCAAATAGTCAGGGCCAGGAGGAATAGTAATCACAGGCTGGGCACATTGTGCTCTCCTGAGCACAACTAGAAACTCCATTTGAAAAATTTAACTGAAACACTTCAGTTGAAAGGACTAAAAAGCACTAATGATTTACAGGCTCTTCCCAGGAGAAACGTATCCATGTCTGAGCTATCAAAAATAAACTCCACCATAGAAACCAACTCAGTTTGTAAATGTTTTTATATCAGCCAAAGAAAGAACTTTGAAATAAGATCAAACAAACACTAAACTTGGCTTGTTTGATTAGTTTGGCAGATTTTTTGCAATGTCACCACTCTATGACAAAAGCCAACCCTTTAGAGCGTGACATGGCACCCTGGGAACTGCAAATGCATGACACTATCAAGAGTGTGTCCCAGTTAAAGTCCACAAATCCCCAACATAAAGCATCTGTACAATTGCACTATTTCAGTGCACTACCAACTACCACGAGCAGTGTGCCCATTGATTCGGATAACCTGGATGTGGGTCAGGGTAACTAACACCTTTTTGATGATTTTTTTAAGAAACCTTTTTGCTGATTTTCAGGAAACAAACATTTTTTCCTTTGACAACTATTTCTCCAGAATAACAAACAAAATAAATGAGACATCAGATATCTGGATGCTTTCATCTCATACACAGCATTTAAAAATGTAAATGGATGGTGTTTGACTCCCAGGCTGACTTTAGGCAATGCAAATTTAATTTCTTCACTGTAATCCCACTACAGAAACATATGCTATTCCTTCTACAAGCAAGTAATCTTTTGTCAATAAAGGTCTCCTTTTGCTTTTATTTGTGATTATCAGAAGGTTTTATATTTATTGAGACTGTAATGGAAGTTTCAGTATTTCCATTTCTTGCAATTTGTTTTCCAGAGGAAAAATCAACACCACTATGCGCTTTCTCTAACTTCTGTATATGTTTGTGCAACTAGTATCTGCAAGCCTTTCTTTGCACAGCACTATAAGCTTGTTTGGAAAAGGTTGAGACTGTCCAAGAACTCATGAGACCAGACCATTCATTGTAGGGTTTTGATGTGTGCAGGTAAACTTCTGTTATGTTTCTCATCTCTCTGAGGTGGAGACAATCATGGATTCCACCTAAATATCTACCAAATATAAGAAAAATATAGAACACATAGTTGCAATAAATTTTTAACTGGAAAAACACAAGGAAGGAAAAAAAGTCCGAAGCAAGTTCTAAATTGCAAATACTCTATGTTTCGCATGTCTGTCTGAAAATTTTTCTGAGATGAAAACTGAACTTGGTCAACTTATTTACGAACACTGCAGGAAAGTCAAATACTGCAGTTCTCTGTCTGATACAGCAGTAAGCATCACTGAGTTGTTCTACAGTAGTCAGTGAGGAGATATTTGCTACTGCCTCAGAGCGAAGCTACATTAAATACTAGGTAACATGTAAGACACCTTTTATTGCCCCTTCACAAATGCCAGGCAAGTGGAACAGTCAAATCTCACCTTCATCACTCTAATCCCACAAAGCTGGTTTCATAAATTCCTCATTAAAGGACACACTGGTGCAGTTCTGGTGCATGTCGTAATAAATATGCTGCCTTGTTTAATTCTGGTATCTTACAGGAAAAGCCAGATCATTGAATAATCAGATTTAGCTATCAGCACAGCAGGAGATCTATGTTTTAAACCCATTTAAGGACTGCAGATACCATATGCCAGCTGACAAAATCAAGCAACATAATTGACTCAAACACTATCCTCTTCTGTTGGGCTGTTGTTTATTGCAAGACAATCTATGAAGCTGCCCTACAAGAACAGCCACAGCTCCTTTTGTCAGAGTCCACTCAGCTGACAGGCTCATTAAAATGCCTTTGTACACAATCTGTAGGAATAAGTGAAGCCTAGTATTTAACCATTAGACAGTTTAAACATGTTTGTGGAGAGATAAGTTATGGAAGAGGGTGAATGAGAGGAAACTGTTTAATATACAACAATTTCTAGTTCTTTTTGCCAGCAGAGACTGTGTGTGAATTTCCCCATTGCACGCTCGCTCCACCTCCATTGCTAACATAGGGGTTCCAGTCTTCTGTCTGCTGCCTCTTATTCCCTGCACCAAAAGCAGTTTGCTGGGAAGAAAGAAATGCAGAGGCTGCTGCAAGGAGTGATTAGAAGCTGTGCTGTTAGAGCTAGAGAAAACAGCCTTGACCTGCCTTAAGGCTAGCTCAGTTTGCACAGGGAACTGCAGCCACACTCCTGACTGCATTGCAGACACCCCAGGAGCCTTCATCTGTACAACCCCCTGGAAGCTTACAGAGGAAAACTGCAGAGGACACATCCCCAGCTGCGACTGCCACCACCACTGAGCTTTTCGGTCTGTGGATTTCAGCTTGGCATGCAGAAATCTTCAAGTTACTCAACAAAGGTTTCACAGGAAAGGTATTCCCTAAGCTATTCCAACCCTCCTGACAAGCAATTACAGCCTCTCTACACAGCTCCTGTTTGAACCCGGCTAGCATAAGAAGGGATAAAGAGGAAACATATTTGCTTTTTGCATTTTTGGGGGGTTTTTTTAATATGTTTAGGGTGTTTTGTTTGCTTGGGTTTTTTGTTTATTTGGTTGGGGTTTTTTAAATATGGCCATCCAGCATTGCTGTGTACTATAGAGATGCTGTTTTCAATTTTTGCACAGACTAGTGTGCTTTCATGGTAATCTGAAAAGTCAACACTCTACATTTCTATAGGTACTTTAACATTTTTGAGGGGCTGAATGGCACAATGTAAGTACAAATAATTCACTTTTACAAAATAACAGAGAATTTTCTCTTCTGTAGCAAGTCAGACTGAAACAGAGAGATCAAAACACGTAGTTCAAGAAAGCCACATTCCAAAAATATATGGCCCCCACCACTCAGCACACACTGTAAGTGCCTGTTACAAATGTTATCCATCTCTATAAACAAAATACAGATCAGGACTTCTTTCCAGTTACACTGAAGTTACACCAGCTGAAGAAAGATCAGAGTAAGACCTTGCTTTTCAGATACACCACTTCAGTCATCTTTTACTAGCACTGCATATAAATAAATCAATTTCCTTACACCACAGTAATGAAATATTATTTATGGCATGAATGGAAAGAAGAAAAAGCCACCATTCTAAATTCACCTTCTGCAACTGGTGAACATTGCCTTTAATATGGCTGTTGAGATAGTTTAACCAATACATATCACCAGCTATCATGGAAAACTATGACAAGCAATAAATTACAAGTAATTCCATCTCCTTGGCTATATCAAGGTAATAGTTCTTTAAGTATCTTCTCATATCAAAGTTCACTGGGAATGTGAACAATTGACTATTAAACCACTCAAACTCATTTCATTGCCTTGCAGTAAGCTGACAGAAGTGATCCATAGTACATTCTACACAAGTACAACCATGACTTAAAAAAAGCCCCAAACCTTAAAACACTGGACTGCCCTAAACCAAACACTGGCAATAGCAGATGTGTTTAGGATGAACACACTACTTTGTGGGTGTATGAGAAAAAAAACCCACTCAACTGCATAACTCCAAAGTCTGCCTGTGTTCACACATGGAGGCTGAATACACTTATGGCCTTTCTCAATTTCCAAGTACTGGATTTTACAGTCTCAGTAAGGGCATTTTCTGAATAAGGACTTCTCTCAGCCCCTCCTCCCCCACCTTTTTAATGCAGTTTTATGAACGTTACATTAAAAGGACAAATAAAAACCATGATTACATTCAAGACTTACTGACACTAAACAATAGTCAAGGCAGTACTGTCATGTGAACAAGGACTGCAGACACAGACTGCCACAGCCATGGGCCACGTCATGGAAGTTTTCTAGAACTTTGCTCATTCTTGGTGCTCTTACATTTAGCATATCTCCAATCTGTCAAACATCTTTTCTGGAGCCTGAAGCCCCATGCAGAGCACATTTCATTTCACTCCATACTTGGCATGTTCTGAGACCAAGCAGAACTGCAAATAACCACTTTGCTGATAAAGCCAGTAGCAAAGTTTTCCAACAAGATGTCATTCCCAGTTAGTGTTCAGCTGAAATCAACTACAACCTCCAAATTCTTTTATTCAAACCTGCCTAGCCAGAAACCAATTCTCATGTGATATTTGGTTATTTTTCTCAACTTCACCCTTAGATTTTGCAGGGTTAAAAGAAAAAAAAAAAACCAACTCAATTTTAAATCTCTTCTCTAACATAGCTTTTCTCTTTGATTTAATTTGCAGGACAAGGCTTAATTAAAAATTCTTCCTGCTTCACAGCATTAATTTGAATTTGTAGCAAAATCAGAAAGTTCTCTGCAGCTGGAAACAAACCAGCCTAACCACACACTAAACTTGATTCTGTATCTACTTTGTACAAAGCTTCAACTAGTCAGTATTTTTACACCCTGTTCATAGGAGGGCTAGAAAAGTGTCAAAATCTTTCCTACAGTCAAGATATATCAAATCCATTTCTCCCATATCCAGGAGGCATGTTGCTCTTTCACAGAAGGAAGACAAACTGATTCAAAGTGACTTGTCTTTGCCAAGTCTATTGATTGTTCCTTAGCCACCCTCACTTTCTTTCAAATACTTGTCAATTGTTTTTTTCAGTATTTTTTCCAGGAATTAATCTGCCTGGCCTGTAAGTTCTACACTTTCAACCCCTGATCCCTTTAGAAACAGGCACTAAGTCCATCTTTCTTTGGTTTTTCAGGATTTCAGTTATCTTCTGTTCATTCTAAAAGGTCCCTAATAGCATCAACCCATTTTAGTCATTTGCCTAAACTTTCTATCCGCCGTAAGAGTATTTAGGAAAGGACCCCAAGCTTTAGCCTCCATGGATGTATGCTAGGCTGTGTCCTGCATCTTAGCCCTTGTGCTTGTCTGCTCACAGCTAATCCTGCTCAGTCTAGTAAAAATGGTGCTTACAACCTCTTTAGCAACATCTGTTGTAAACTTTCTCGTCTTTCTGCCTAACAGGCGAGGTCTTTCTTCAGTAATTTCCCTTGTGACTAACATATTTACAGAATGTTTTCTTGCTGCAGCTTTGCCAGCTCTTTCTTGTTTTCTACCAAGTCCTTCTGGTAATGTCTCTGCACATGAGCACCACTCTTTTTTAAGACAAGTTCAAAAGCTGACCTAGTACCCCTTTTTTTGCATGGCTCCTTCAGTTTCTGACTAATGAATAGCTTGTAATTAGGCAGTAGCAATTATGGCTATCTATTCTTCCCAAAGAAACAGCTTGTACTTGTGCCCTTACAGCATGTCTTTAAGAAACCACTACATCTTCTGTCCTCAGACATTGACAAATTCTTTGATTTTGTTAAGTATGTTTTCGAGGCCATTGCTAAATAGCTACTTTCATCAAATTCACCACCCTCCTCCATCCCTTCCTTTCTTTCAGTCAGAAGCAAATACAGAAGACATTCAATATGAGTTGCTTTCAGCATTGCCCATCAAAAGAAGTGTTGAAATTTTGCTAGTCTTTGCATGTTAAAATACTATTTTCTGGAAGGTGCCAGAGCAGCTGAAGTCCCCCTGAATACTTGAAAACACACATAAATAAGAAATAGTCTGCTTGACGAATCTAAAGAGAACAAGAATCACTTTTTTTCTTCACTGTACTTTTAGAGGCTTTTCAACACTGCTCAGTGGATTAAGTAAAGACATCTTCACTACAGAAAGAATTAATCCTCTTGGCTGTCCTTGTTTTTCCTTTAGTACAGCATATTTATTTAACAGTTGTGTCATAAAAATTACTGCACTTACTTAACTTAAATGGCTGACTGGTGATTCTCCTCCTCTGCTCTCATGAGATCCCACCTTGAGCACTGCATCCACATCTGGGGTTCCCAGCACAGGAAAGACATGGACCCCTTAGAGCAGGTCCAGAGAAAGGCCACCAAGATAATCAGAGGGAAGGGACAGCTCTCCTATGAAGACAGGCTGAGAGAGTTGGGTTTGTTCAGCCTGGACAAGAGAAGGCTCTGGGGAGACCTCATTGTGGCTTTTCATTACTTAAAGGGGAGAAATAATAAAGAGAGAGAGAGACTTTTTATCAGGGCCTATAATGATCAGCAAACAGCAAACAGCTTTAGAATGAAAGCAGGTAAAGTTTACACTGATCACAAGGAGGACAGTTCCATACAATGTGTGGTGAGGCACTGGAACAGGTTGCCAAGAGAAGCTGAGGATGCCCCACCCCTGCAAGTGTTCAAGGTCAGATTGGATGGAGCCCTGAGCAACCTGGTCCAGCAAATGTCCCTGCCCACAGAAGGGAAGTTGGACTAGATGATATTTAAAGGTCCCTTTCAAACAAACAAAAAAAAATCTATAATCATGCTAAATAAAGTACAACTTTGATTTACAAGTATATTCATTTCCTCTTATTTCAAATATATCAACAAAGCAGCATACTCATGTTCTTGATTCCAGGCTAAAACAGGAAGGTATTGGTCCTTACTACCACCTAATAAGAATAGCAACACTTAATGTAATATGATGAAAGCAGAGTATCATATTGGGAGACTTCAGCTCACTTCCTTTCAATATAGATCACAAACATCCAATCATATCAGGATGTGACTTTTTTTTGCATTAAATCAGTGACTGTTTCATGGAGCAGCTGATTAGGAAGCCTACAAAAGAAAATGCAATCCTTGATTTAGTGTGGCTAAATATGGAGTGGCTCTTCAGCTACAAGATTTTGAAAACTCTTCCATGCAATAGCTTCCCAGTTGGAGCAATGGAGAAGAAAGATAAACCTGCACTTGCATCCAGCTTCACAGGCTGCAAACCTGAGAAGTAAGGAAGCTTGTTAAGAGAATAAAAATGGCCAGATAAAGAATTTAGATCTTTGCAGGCACTGTGGGGATTATGAACAGAGATAATCAGAAAAACCAGGCCGGTACATACTTCCTATTAAGCAAAACCTAAGAAAGGAAGAAAGGAAACCTGACTGGTTAGAACAGCACTGTAGGAGTAAGGTTCCCTTCAAAATAGTCAAGTCAAACCCAAACAGAAAAACACAGCTCAATAGATCATAAAATATGGCAAATTAATGTAAAAGCACACCAAGGCAGGCAAAACAAACAAAAGATATGATGAACAACTGGCAGGCACTAATGACAAATCTTTTTTCAAGCATATCAGGAACAGGAAACCTGCCAGAAACTCCAGGAGGCAACTCATCATCAGAGCAGTAAGGGAAGACTCGGAAAATAAAGGCATTACAGAAAATACATCAGGCAGATTCACTGCAGTGATGGTGACAGCACGAGACACTGGGGAGCCTCTGTAAAGAACCTTAATAGAAATATGAACATTGGTATGAATTGAGGATAAATGCTAATGTATGAAACACCAGGGAAAAAAAACAAAACAAAACAAAAACAAAAACAACAAAAAAAAAAAAAA
>WAAE01008063.1:82252-111265 GCA_013400495.1 Nicator chloris
AAAAAAAAGAAAAAAACACAAGGGAAAAAAAAAAAAAAAAAAAAAAAAAACCACCCAAAAAAACCCCAAACAAACAAACAAACAAACAAACAAAAAAACAGAAGAGGGACTATAATAATGTATTAATGGCATTTGTGGATGGTATCTAGATCAGCAGGTCAACAAACTCCAGCACATTTACATGGAGTGCTTTGGGATACTCGTACCCGGAAAAGAAGTCTAAAACAAGCGACTGAAAGTCATTTCAAATGATGCAGGGCTGAGAACAGATGAAGGCATTACCCATATGCCTGCCACACTAAGGGTCCACAAGTCACAAAGTGAACTCAGAAGCTCAATTCCCTTGTCTTCCACACCACTGCAAGGAATGTTGGACCAGCGACTTGGATACACACATCTTGGTGCCTGACTGCTAAACTGTGTAGACAGAAGTTATCTGGGTGATTGTAAGTATACAGATGTGAGAGCGTGGAATGAAACTCATTTTGCATTAAAATAAAATCACTTTTTCCTCCTATCAAGTCTTTCTGAGTTTAGTCACACACTCTGATATTGCAACACTATTTCTCGGGATTCCCCTACCAGGACCCCTCTTTCTAGGGGGTCTCCATGGATGTGTTTGAAATTGCAATGACTATGAGCAAAACCAGCAGAAACCAACCAAACAAACACTACCAGCTCACCAGGACCAGATGGCACTCAACCCAGGCATCCCAGAGAAACTCAAGCATGAAATCAGTGAATTACTAACACAACGGTGTGTCACCTCTCAATTAAAACTCGGTAGTAGAGGACTCTGAGGTGGAAAAGGTGACAGACTTTTAAGTCTGCAAGACATTAAGCCTGAGATTTGTGCTGTATGTAGTAATGAAAAACTGCAGTGAAGAATGGAGTTCTTCCAGGAGCTATCTGGATAAATATAATCTCGTTGGGACGAGTCAGCATGGCTTTTGAAATGGAACATCCTGATTTACATGGCTACTGGAGTTCTACACACAAGCCAGTGCAGAAGCCAAATCTGGTTCCTCTACTTCCACAGACTTTCAAGAAAGAATTTCAAAGTCTCAAGGTAATAAATGAAAAAGATAAACCACAGAAATTTTCTGGGTTTGGCTGGGATAGAATTAATTTTCACCACAGCATCTAGTATGAGGCTGTGTTTTGGATTTGTGCTGGGAACAGTGTTGCTAACACAGGAATGTTTCAGCTACTGCTGAGCGGTGTTTACACAGAGGCAAGGCCTTTACTGCCTCTCACCCCATCAGCGAGCAGGCTGAGGGTGCACAGGAAGCTGGAAGGGGACACAGGCAGGACAGGGGACCCCAAGTGGCTAAAGGGACATCCCCTACCGTATGGTGTCATGCTCAGCATATANGCCCTACCATATGGTGTCACACTGGGGGAAGGTTGACAGCAGGCTGCTGCCCAGGGACTGGCTGGGCATCAGTTGTGTGGTGGTGAACTGATTTCATTTCCATCATTTGCCTTTCTGGGGGTTTATTTTCCTTTTTATTACAATTTATTGCCATTACTACATTTTAATTATTAAACTGTTCCTATCTCAACTCACAAGACTTCTACCCTTCCAATTCTCTTCCCCTATCCTTACTGGGAGCCAAGAGGAGGGAGAGCGAGTGAGGTGCTCTGAGGTGCTCAGCTGCCAGCTGGGCTTAAACCAGGACAAGGAAACAAAGATTTTATGAAAAATGAGTGAATAGACTATAAAATGGCTGGTAACATTCAGGGTAGTTAAATCAGGCATACAGGAAAAAACAACACTAACTTCACAAAGACAACTGTGAGCTTGAGTAAACAATTACCTATTAGGAGCGAGACCTTGATAGTTGTGATAGACAGATGCATGGAAATATCAGTCCCCTGCTCAGCAGGCAGTTAAAATAGGAAATAAAGTGTCAGGAGTCATTAGGAAAGAAATTTCAACAAACACCTAATCGAATTTCAGAGGGACAAAGAAGGACACTTTACCCTCCAGAATAAATGAGCCCTGGTGGATGCTCAGAACTGCTTGAAGGAAAACTTTCAGCAACTTCCTCCAGAAAGGCTGGGTTAGCAGAGCACCTTCTCTTATACTCACCATGCAAAAATGGAGCATAATCTAGCTTTCACCAGATTTCCACTTCCTACCTTTCTCTCTTTCACTACAACCACGGAAACTTCTGAAACTATCAGCAAGACAGTTTCAGAGAAGCGTCTGCATTAGCATCATTCCCCCAGTGTTCCCCAGAACAGACACATTTCATAAGGATTGTTACATTGATCCGCCTGGATGCATTTTCCTATCACAAGATAAACAGTGAAAATAATTACATCAACATGTCCTGTGCTCTGGCAATTGTTTTTTACTGCAGGTTAACAAAAGTAATTAGATGTTCATAAGCCAGAAAAACTATCAGAAAATCTAATTCTTTTGTTGTCAATTACTCTTTTGAGACACACAGTCAGAATGAATAAAAACTGAAACCACCCTGCTAGCTTTGATTTTTCCATTGAAAAATGAAACTTTTCCAGCTTTTTAAATTATAAATTAAAGCACAAGACATCCCCTATCTGCATTCTCTTCTGTTATACTCAATTTTGAGTGCTCCACTCAAAAACATGTCAAAAAAGTTTCTCTATACATAAAAAAAAAATTTCACATCACTTCTAAGTAGCTAAATCAAAAAGTTCCCAGGAACTTCCTATTTGACTGTCAAATCAATATTCTCAAAATTCAAATAGCCACAACAGCCACAAAGGTGGCCTCAAACTTCCTAAGGTAAGGAAAAAAAAAAAAGGAGCTCTTCAATGCTTAATTTAATAGAGTATATGGATTAAATGCTGTGAACTAGATTTCCCTTTTTTTTTTCCTAAAGCATAATATCAAGCAGCTTAGAAGAAAAAAAGCATTACAGATTCTCGCATAAAGCTGCAAGTGTTCTGAAGCCACATTTTCAAGACAGACAATGACTACAACAAAATTAAGGACAGAAAAATTAGAGCTGCCATCACTGCAACTAAACACCTCTGCACAGCCCAGCTGTTTGTTTTTTTTAATTCCTGGGCAAGCAGCATCCTTGGTTTGCTCTTCTTACCCTGTAACTGTGTCACCTCTGCTGGTGTGGGCACACTGACACGGTTGTTATATAACAAAACTCCCTCACTCCAAAGTGGAATTAAAAAAACACCCAAACCACAAAACAAAACCCACAAAACAGGAAATCAGCAGTTCTCAGATAGGCTGTGCTCCTCTTAGGAGCTCTGTGATGACATTGTTTCTGGAATGGATGCCCAAGCAGCAGATTCCCAGCCCCTTTCTCTGCCTTTTGCTTCCAGCAGTGTCCAGTGCCAGGCATGTCCCCCAGCACTGTGGTGATGCTCTGTCCTGGCTGTGGCCCTCCACGACACAAACATCTGCATGGACTCTGGTAACCTCAAGCTCCACTCCACAAAGGAACAATCCTCTCTTGCAGGTCCAGTTCATCTCACCTTAGAGAAGATCACAAGTCATGCTTTAGAAATGCCTAAGATTTTTCACTATTACAAGAATTTAGGCAGTCTAATGGAGAGGAGGATACAAACAACTGAAGTGAGGCAAATAAATCTCACCTGAAGACACAAACTCATGGCCATGCAAGGTTCCATCCCTTCCTAGTCAGGGCCAGGCTGCCTTAGCTCCTGGTTGCATTCTCCTTAGGTCTCCTACATATGTAAGTTCTCACCCTACAGATCCTGAGAGCTGAATTTAAATTCTTTATGAACTCTCTGATGAATACATACATACATAACTCCATGAAAATTCCAGGTCATTAGCCATCACAAAGAATCGAGTCCCAACGAAGCACAAATGCAGAGCCATTCCTGGGGTTTTGCTATTTTGGAGTCAACAGAATCTAGCCACCATCCCATGCTTTGGACGACTTTAAAAATTATCAAATTAAAGTCAAAATTTGACATTACATAGGGCTTTGTCAGGGAGTTAAGAAAGAAGAGGAATTCAAACAGAATGGGACTTTTCTTTTTTGCAATAGAAAAGGATAAGTCCAGTAACAAGAGGGGAAAACTACCTCCAAACTAAATAGAAATACTCCTTTCCTGGGTGAATGTGGGTGCTTCCAACCAGCTGGATCCTTTCAAGCATCAGCAAGAAAGTAATCATATTCTAAATAAAAGGGGCAGAGTTTTATTGTGTCCCCTTATAAGGACTCAGTAATCCAACAGATACTTATCTTTATCTAGCTCTGTATTCATAACTGGGTAAAATCCCTAACCATCCAGTTCCCACCTTTCACTCCTTTTCACTTCTTTCTTGTCTCAGCCAAACATCATACAGAGCTGTAACTTCTCAGCTCCCTCTCATTCACTAGTATCAGTCTTCAAGAAAGTGAAACAATGGAGGAGTTGAGAGAAACTAGTCCTGAACTTCATTTTTTTCACCATTAACTGATCCTTTCCTCTCATCTGTCAAAACCATAAACACCATTTGTCACTGCAGCACTTGCTTTGTAGATGTGTCTTCTGCTACCTCTAAGTCAGAGGATCCTTTTTCTCCACACTCTGATACAGTAAAAAATACCACCCATTGCCACCTTAGCTTTCCCCTTTCTGAACTAAAAAACATCTATATTCAAAACAGAATTGTGAATTCTATTCCAAAGGTCAGAAAGAGTAGCAGCACTTTTGTTATTCCTGGTCTGAGCAGTCCTTTCCCTCCTGCCCAGGACTGCAGGAGCTAGTCTCCTACAGCTAGGTGTGAGGCTGTACCAAAACCACGTCAATTAAATGCCAAAGTTAGTCAGTATCACATCCTCAATGCTTTTGTTTTGTACAGCTGTAAAAAGAACTCTTCTTTCAACTTCAGCATAGATAGATTTTCTACATTTTTGCAGATACTGTAGGTACTGCTGAGGTTTCAGGGTACACACTGGTGATATCACAGAACAGACACAATATTACATCATGAACAATTTGCTAAGGGCTATACCTCAGTGCTCCAGAAATACAGTAAGTGGGAACAGCAAAATCACTCTGCATTAGCAGGAATGACTTGTCTTATTTAGGAATTAGAAGATCAGCATGGGATCTGGTTTCAACACGGCCCCCCAGCTTTATGTTTCAATATCACATGCAGACAGCAAGGAGCAGAAGTCCCTATGGTTTGCTAGCTCAGGTGAGTCTCCACGAAGGCAGCAGTCACTGGAGCTCTGTATTAAAACTCTCCTCACCCAGAAGGGCAGCTGCTAATGGGACAAGCAGATGCACCAGCCTTCTGCCAGCTGGCATAGAGGGAGAGCAGAAACCCTAAGAGCTGGTCTGCCACAGCTGTGCCAATGCCCCCTGCTCCATGAGTTTCTGCTCCAGAGGAAAAGAGGATTTTCCTTGACAGCACAACAGCACGTGGCATTCACAAAGTAGTAGTTCACAAAAACTGCCTGAAAATTTACCCTACTCTTGATATTCATTTAAGTAACTGAGTCTATTAATTCATTTCCCTACCTAAACAATATTATTACCTGAAATCAAATGGAAATCATTTTTGTCTAGGAAACATCATAGCCTAGCATGACTTTTTGGGCCTTAATACAGTATCTTTTCTGACCTCCTTAAAAAACTCTGTTGTAAAATGAGTTTACTGGAAAATGGAAGAGCTTCTATCTTGTAAGAACTTTTTCTGACCATCATATATGGCACTTGCAGACCTATGCAGTCATCTCTATTGTAACTTACCCTTGGCTGATGAGACTCCTAGATGTGCTCCAGCCACTCCAGCCTCTGGTTCTGTGTTTACTGGTCCTGCTAACCTGAATTTCAATTACACCAAAATACACACAATGCACTTTTCAGTCTCTTATGTTAACAACAGAGAGATGGATTTTATCTGGCCTTAAAACCCAGTGTGCTGCAGTAACAATCAGAGGTGATCACGTGGGATAAAGAGGAAATAATGAAAGCAAACATTCACATGAAGCCCTGACAGTAGTCCTTTAGCTACTTGTGACTTACGGCACACCACTGATTCTGCCATCAGCAAGCTCTGCCACCCAAGGCAGGTACTTGCTTTCCTGTCTAAGCAGAAAGAACTATTCCAATGGGCTGCAAACTCCCTGAACTCCAGAAGCACTAAATGTGCTCAAGCTAAGGACTTTCCTCAAGGCATTTCTGTGAAGTCACAGAAGACACGTGCTCCTTGTTTATCACTTTAACACAGCTTTATCTAGGGACAAGGTCACAACTATGTCCATCTTCACGTTACTTGCCTGCCACCAAAACACCACCTTCTTAGAAAAAGTTATTTGCTACGCCAGTACAATGTTTTACCTAGTGCATCATCTTCATTTCAGAAGCTGAAAAGGTCACCCAGCAGAGAGAGGCTACTGAATAGCCTTTATTTGGTTTGGTACTAGAAGCAGTATCTCTAAATTTAAGTCCTCTCCCCCAGAGGCACATAGTGGCAAAGAGATAAATAAGCTGAGAATGTTTTGAAGGCAGATGAAAGGAAACCAAGCAGCTTCTCTCTAAAAGGCAAACCCCACATGACTTCCCTGTACACTGAGCATTACCAGTCACAAGGGAACTCCCTCCTCAGAAGCTGTGGCTGAAAGGAATGGAGCTGGAGGCACATCTTCCCAGCAGACACAGTCTGCTTATTCCCCATGCACAGAGGTGAGCTGTTACATGCCACTGTGATTGCACAGTGGTATGTAATGCACCATCAAGACTAAGAGATCGATTAACATCCTATTCTGACCAGAACCCTGTCCTCCCCCCTGCCTTTTCTGCCCTTTGTTTCCCCTTTTTATACAGAACAACCGTATTAACTCCTATAAATGGAAATATTCTTCTCTAAAATTTGGCAAGCAATCATATATCTGGAGTAAAACTCCCCATGCTATGTAGCAGTCTCACACCACCTTGATGTGGGAAGCCTCATTAACTACAGCTCTGACATGAAGATTTCTTCATAGGCAAAAACTTCAGCGTTTGTTTCCATAAGAAGTTCTTATAATTCCACAATCTGGAGCACAGACTCACCATTTGGTTAGGAATCTACAGCCAAGTTCATGGCTTTAGAAATTCTTGTGAAAAGCCTGGTTTCACAAACTGCAGCCAGCACACATTAGTGCTGCTGTCATGTGGCTAGTCACATACTAGCCTTCCACCTCTGGCCAGCTGTAGCACTTTCTCCCCATCCCCCATTCTTCTCTGGGATTACTGGTGTTGGGATTCCAGTCAGCTATCTCTGAGTCCTGGTGCTGGCACAGAAGAGACAAAGGGGAACAACTGCATCTTTTGGCACCACTGCTAACAGTACTCCAGCCAAACAGGAAACTGCTTTCTAGGATGGTGCTCTGTGTTGACAGCAAAGCTCTGGAGATTTGACCTGGATGACACATGTTAATTATACCACATGAACTTGAGCTGGTAATAAAAAAATTCCATCTCTCAATGGAACTAAACATTATCATCTTAAAAATTAGTCTGAGTTTCAGAACCAGGCAAATGTCTATTTTATTTGTAATGACCACCACACCTACTCAGAGATGGAGAAAAATAGGGAAATACCTATTTAAAGATGAGCACAAAAATAAGAATATACTGAAGGGCCACAAGAATAGCATGAAGGGAGAGATGCAATACCCATTTAATGCTCCAGACTTAAAAATCTAACTACACAAATAGCTAGTCCAAGAGAATTCCTTAAAACAGTTTGGACAGTGCTATGCCAGGAGGTCATATTAAATAAAAAGGTCTGCTTTACATATATTTGACTTTGATAACAAATATCAGAAACTCATTATCTACAAGTCAAACCTGCACTGAATATGAGCCTTCCCTGCTCATCAATTTCAGTATATCCAGCTCTTTAGAGAAGTAATACTTACACTCTTGTTCCCCAGCTGCCGGATGCTCCTCTCTCTCCCAAACCACTTTGGCAGAAAAGCAGCTTTGTCTACAAAGACTGAAGGGAGAGTGAAAGAGGACTTCAACCCTTAATGAGTCTCCTGTTATTGGGCTGTCTTCCTCCATCTGTGCACAACACCCCATTTTCCACGAACTTTCTTTTGCAACCACCATACTTGCAGGATCCTTTCTTATTATCCTTGATTACCCATATTAAAAAAAAAAAGTTTCTCCAGCAAACCTCTCTAAAAATGGCCCAATGGTGTGTTGATTTGTTAAATGATCATGGTTAAGGATGGATTATGAATTTTAATGTACAATGAAAGAATTACAAAATCATTCATTGCTGAAGACAACACATAACTTGTAAGTTATATGCTAAGGCAGTTTATGCAGTAGAGAGTATGCAGTGCCCATTCATGTTTGACTTGAGGCACTGGAGAATGGCTGGGAAGGTACACAGCAGAGCAGAGAAGCTGAAATGTAGCATAGAAAACTTCAGATTATTCCAGGAATTGCTTGGTAGAAACCAATGGAAGGCACCATGAAGTCAAGCATCTGCTGTAGGCTAGGGCTTCAGCTGCTCAGCCCGATGGGTTGTTTGGTTTTTTTTTTTATCTCTTATTTCTATTTTACTAGCTTGCTGCTAAGATTAGGAATCATTTCTTATGGTGACAGTGTTAAGCAGAAGCTTAGAGAGTCCCTGGCTCTATTACAAAACCAGTGTGATGTACATTCATTCAGAATGTTTGAACCAGAGCTAGGAATTGAACTGAAACTCCAAGGCCAGTCCACTTTCCTACTGGCTTTCCGTACTTCCTTCTCTGAAGGGAAGTCTTTATATGGCTCACTGGAAGAACACTTTGACAATCTCTTTTGGGCTTACAGACTTTGTATCTCCCCCAGTTTCCCTGTGAAATACACCCTGAACAAAACCCCATCATACAGATCTCAAACTCTGTCTGGTTTTACTTATATGTGCTTTCTACCTGACATTACCTGTCTTAGCATGGGCTGAGAAGCCTGAGCACTAGAGCTGAGTTTAAAAGAACAATCCAGCAAAGTTTATGATCCTTTTGGCAGAGAAAAACAGTTTAAAAGGTATTTAGGCAGCTAATGATGATGTTAAGCACCTAATAAGGCTTTCAGATTAATACTAGCTGCAGGCAGTGAAGTACACATACACATCTTTTAAAATCCTGCCAAGAGTGAAGAGGTGTTTCTGAAAAGTAGCTGCAGGAGTCGCAGGAATTCCACACTGCCTCAGCAGAGAAGCTGAGGCACTAACTAGAACACAGGCCACTAACTAGAAGCTTTGATGTCTCTTACATTAGCCACCAAATCTGTTTCTAAACACTGTGTTGCCTGATAAGCCTTTACTTCTGGTGCATCCTAAAGTTCTAACTTAAAAACCCTCTGTAATCTCCAGTATTTTTTCTCTGACTGGACACCAAATTTCTTGCTCTGGAGCAAAATTTTAGACAACCATGGGAACAGGGGACAAACTTTGGAATGAAGTCAAAAGCTAATAAATTTTGGAGATGAGGGACAAAGAAGCCTCGTAAATTTCTTACAGCAAATTGCTGTAAGAAGTGAAATTGCATCAAGGGGGGAATGTACCAGCAGGAGCAGAGAGAACACACCATGCTTATTACACACATTTTAAACTCTGCTGCAGGCTCGCATGTTCTCACAATTGTTTCAAGGCACTGTGGTATTACATATGGGTTTCATTTTTATACAGCACATGCACAATGCTTTGTTTTTCATATCAAAATCCTAGCTTGCACTTGGGAGAATCTAACTTCTTCCCAATGCAGAATTTTAATCAAGAGTCATGCAATATTTGGTAATTTCCCCAAACCTCCTGCTTCTGGTCTCAGGCAATTATGCAATACTTGTTCAATTTAGATTTCAGCATACAGTGTGCAGTACCAGGGAACTATTAGCTATTCCCAGCTGAAAGTCTGGAAGCTCATCTGGTGGGGTAAAAAAAGGCAGGGGGTGAAGGGGATGACAAGGAAAGGAAGTGAAAGTTCCATATTTTTTTATTTTAAAATAAGCATACCACTCTGTAAGCTGATCGTGATCATTTGGTCTCTCCTTTTCAAGTGCCTGAGACAGAAGAGATTGATAGCACTACTAGTTTGAATGCTGAGAAAGCAGCCGTGCTACAATAAACAGCTTTTTGTCCTGGAGTTGGACATGAGGACCAATACAACAAAAGACATTACACATTAATATATAGCACAGACACTTTATTCAATACAATTGTTGTATATGTGTGTGAATAATTCGTGCTGGAGTGTTTGTTCTATTGTATATAACTTGATATTCTTAAGTTAGAATCTGTGCCATGTAGGTTTTTACTGGAAGCCTGTTTCGAGGGGAACCTTGAAACCTGGACAGGAATCACATTTGCATCTGAAGAAACAACGGAGAGTCACGTTCCCATTCCCGGGAGGAGACCATGGCCAATGACCGCCACTTAACGCATGATCCTATCAGCCGATAAGGATAAGCTCAGCAGCATCCACCCGAAACTTCATCTGAGAATGAATCAAGAGAATCATCCCTTCCGAGGAATCTTTTCAACAGGACCGGAGACCCGTGTTCATCCACTATGAATTTCATCTGCACCACAAGAAAGACTATTGTTCCTATTGCAAGCCCAAGCCTGAGGCTAATTTTTGGGTATAAAAACTGAGAAGCCGACAGGCAAAAATGTGGACAGAGGGGTTGGCGAGAGAGAGGGTACACTCTTCACCAGTGCCGATTTCCTAGGCTTGGCATTCTGTCCGTGTTGATCGTGGCTTTATCGAAATTATTTTGCAATCAATAAATTCTTTTACATTTTAATTTGGTTGGTTTGGTCCCCTCTATAACACAAGTATCTGACAATAAGCCCAAAACCAAAATTAAAAGCTTATCTAAACTATCACACAAGACTCAGAAGACCCAAGTACAAGAGACCACCACTGTTCTGCAACATGGCCAAGACTAGCAGGATGTGGAAAGTTGTCAGTTTTCAGCCAGATCCTGTAGTTCTCCATGTACCTACCAAATAATGATTCACAGCAGAAGAATTCTCAAAATGCTGCACAGCAAATATGAGAAAGCAACCAAGAGAAGCATTATGGTTTGATGCATAGATCAAAGGTGAATCAAGGCTGAGTTATTGTAAACAACTGATTGATTTAATGTAGAAACATGATGACTAACATTCAGTACACGAAGTAGCAGATTAAAATGATAGATACCCTTTCTAGTATCACCAACCAAGAAATTGCTGATTAGGACAACTGATTAGGAGAAATCCAGCTCCAATTTTGAAGATACGCACATAACCCATGTAATTCAACTCACAAAATAAGGATCCCTCTACAGATGACTATCCCAAACGCCAGAGGCAGTTGCAGACACCTTGTCAAGGGACATGCAGCTGGCTCAAAACATCCTGTCTTTTACGGCCCTTCAACACTGAGCTTCTGGGCCTGAGCAAACAGCAGCCTTCCAAAGCTGTCATTTGCTGATGGTGAACAGAATCTGAAACTCATCTCTTCCAAGAACTGCCTGCAGCTCTTTCAGCTGTGCTTATTAAGATGCAAAAGCAGACACACCTAAGAAGGCTGCCCAGCATAGCCACTGGGAGTACCCTGCTGCTTACAAACTTCAGCAAACTGAGCCAGTGTACCAGTCGAGCTTCCTCTTCAAATTTAAAAAAATCCATCAACTTCAGAATCAAGGGGCAACAAGAAAAGGGAGAATTTTGTCTGAAAAACTCATTTCTTGCAAGACTCCCCCTTGAAAACAACTGTGAACAATAAATACACCTTCACTTTCAAATCACAGGATGGGCTCTTGCCACTGCTGTGAAAAATTAGCCAAGCCTGTGCATGTTCAAAAGAAAACAAGTATCTCTGAAGTCTGGCCATTACTGCAACCCTTCTCTGTTCCCTTTTAAAGAGGGCACAAAAACTGTCAATATCATCTGTTGATCCCTCAACCAAAGCAGCAGGTTTGTGGGCAATCTAGAAGCTCCAGATTCAGTGATTAAACAGAGTGGTATGATACCCTACCCTAGAGCTTTTCCCTATATACACACTTTAATAAACCCTGGAATTTGAAGCAAACCACACTTAACACTTCTAAGCCAACTTCAAACCCTAGGAAGCACATAGCATATTCTCCTTGTGTGTGTTTTAATTGTCATTACTATTAGACGGAGCTTTTGTGATTAATGAGCCAAAGCCCTTAAGGTCTCACCATGTATATTAAAAAAAAAGCAAGTCCCAAAGGCAAAAATTACACAAGTTTATATTAAAGAAATAAATGTCTGTCCTCCTGCTCCTTATCTGGCTGAGGACATCCCAACCCACTATGAATTGTCTCTGTTAATCAGAATAAGAGGTCCAACCTAATGCAACCAAATATTAGTTACTATTTAAAATGGTAGGGAAATGAGCAGTAGTTAAAGAGGTACAACTTCACTACATGATAGTTAAAAACAGCAAGACCAGCACTTACATTCACAATGCATTCATTGGAAAGGCTTGGTGTAATGAGCTAATAAAGGTCCTTTTTTATAGAATTCTAAAGAAGTTCATCACACCTTTGCAGAGCCTCAAACGACAAGGCAGCACACAGAACAGAACAGACCAAGAACAAATATTCTAAAATATAAAACTAAGGATGACTCATGAGATTTTCATCAGCTTACGCAGAAATGTGGGCAAAAGTTTCCCCAAAATCCAAACATCTGAGGAGCCAGGCTGTGACTAAAGGAAGGATGAGTCTCTTTTCAGGAGCTGAACAAAACAGGTAGTTTTTAGAGCCCTTTTTTTTTGCATTATACTGTAAACACAATATTGTATCCCTAATTTCTTCTAATACAAGGTTTGATTGGACTAATCATTCAAGGCTAAAAAGGGTCAACAATCTGTTAAGTGTATAGACTCTGCCATTTCACACAGCTGATGTCAATGTCATTAAATCAACAGCAATATTGTATGAGAGTAACTTTCTTTTAATGGTACATTATTTAGATCTCTAGACAGCAAGTACTGACAACTTACTAAATGAAATTCCATTCACCTGCTGGTTTTTATTGGTATTTCAGAAGAGTCTCAATTCTGCGATAACATTCTTCTGAGTTACCCTCATGGGGAACTCTACCCAAAGAGATTTCCAGGCAGTTATTTACTTGGTCAGATGAATGCTTTTCTTAAGGCAATATTAGTATGCTTACAGAACTTTCTCACAGCTCAGCTCCAACACATGGCACAGTATGTAGCTAAGCTTTAGCATTTTGAATTTTAAGATGTGCTGTGAAATAGTCATAGTTAAATTCAGCATCTCTTTTCCTCCCCAGATACTTTGGAGGCAGTGTAAAAAGAGACTGGGTCTTACCTCAGACTGGAATGACTGCAAGCTTCACTAGGCAGCACAAACACCTTAAAATCATCATTCAGTTCCTTCCTATGAGACTGAATTATTGGAAAACTGGACCATTGAAGAGAGGCACTCTCCAGCTCTAGATCAAAACAAGAATACACTGATGGTACCAGGAGCTGGGAGGAGCCATCAGGATGGGGCTGGCTGATGCACCTGTTGAGCAGAGCTGGAGCCAGGCTGGGAAGCACATCCTGCCAACGTGAGCACACCAGACAACATCAGCAAGGTACAAAGCAACCCCAGCTCATGTAAATGGCACCAACCTGGGCATGTTTTTTCCCATTCAAGTCCTCTTCTGGAATACATTCTTTTTGGCCAGACCTAGCTTTTTACTGACCTAGCAAAACTAAGGACTTCTTTAGTAACTGATATACATGTGTGTATTCAGTGGTTTGTTCAGTTTTGGCAGGGAAGGCAATAAGGAAAGACAGAATATAGGACAAGCATTTTACATAAAACATTTTTGTGGATTTGTTGTATCAAATCAGGATTTTTAAGACTGTTATGTAAGAGGAGGAATAAAAAAACCCTGACAGTTCAGCCAGATGCTATACAATCTGCATAACTAAACTTGTTTACATAAAAATCTAATTATAATTCAGAAAGTAGCACTGAATTGTATTGAAATGTTATTTGCTCTCTTGTAAATGGTACTTATAACAAACATCCTTGTTTAATAAATATTTAAACAGTGACCACTGACTCTTCAATTAACATGTCTGGTTGGAGATTACATCAGAGCATCTCCTTAAGTCTACAGCTCGAGTGCTGCCCTGCATCTGGTTCAAAAGGACAAGCTGAGGTCAAATACTTAATCCTGTTGCCTGGATTGGATCAGTCCATGCTATAACTTTTACATTAACTATGTTTTAGCATCTAATTGATTTATACACATTCTAGGTAAATCACGCCTCAAGTGACTTGTAAAGCTATTTGGGCAACTGCAAATTATTGTAAGTACATTATGCAGAAAAAGAATGTCATGTTCCCCACCTAATAATACCCAAATGGTTTTTAAAGAACGTTGTAGGGTTTCTATCATGAAATTATGTCTCTGAAAGAGAGAGCAAGCACAAAGAACAGGCTGCTATTTATGGCATCCATTACAAGATAGGCAACTTCTGCCTTTATATTCCAGTGCATTCTTCTTCTCTATTCGAAGCCTTCAGATTACAGCAAACTGGGAGCAAAAGATGGTTGAGGACTCAGTTTTGCCCTATGAAATACCACCATCACACCCACTGTTTTATTCCTAACTTGCAAAAGGCAGTTGCTTAAGGTGCAATATCATACCTGAAATCTGATATCTAGCTTTTCAAACAGATTATTAAGTTAAGTTAGTGCTCACTCTTGATTTCCAGTAGTTTTATCTGTGCTCACCGCTCTGTAACTTACCTGAGAAACATCCTCACCATGAAACAACACATCGTTTTTATCACAACAGCACAGGAAAGGTTTGAGCACTTCTGCACTTGTATTAGAAACTAAAAAAAAATTAAAAACAAGTAATAATGGTGAAAACAGAAGTCAGAGATAAAACTGCACTCCACTTAGTAATCCATCAAGCTGAGAGGACCATGCAGAGGCACCAACTTGGCTTCAGAGACTTAACTCCAGTTTTCAAAGCCAAAGAATTTCTAAACTAAGCTAAATCAAGTCCAGAAGAACTCTTGAGAGTCAGCCTGCAGGCATGCCAGTTCATAAGGAGGGCTAGTATTGTGTGGTAAAGGGCTTTTAAAGCGCTTCTAAAGGTAAAGGGCTATTTTTCTTTATTCCAAAAATTTGAAAGTAATCATGGTGCTTTTTGGCAGCACTTACCTTAGGAGGCTGCATTTTGCTCATTACTTGGGAAAGAAAAGTGGCTACAGATAATGTTGCTTTTAGCCTAAGGCATAGAACCAGAGATGCTATCAAATTTCTAACTGCTCAGCTTTTCCTTGTACTTTGTCAGCTGCCTTGAAATTCCAGATTCCTCCTGACATTTTAGCTAAAAAGGAAAACAACTGTTCTTGGCCTCTTTTCTCAAACACCTGTGGACAGACAATGCTGTGCAACAGCTTTTCTCCTTCACCAGCGTATCTACATTTCTGCATATAACAAACTACTTTGTATTACACTACTCAACTCCCTCTCCTCACAGCTATTCCAAATACTGATTGACTCAAACCCCATTACTGTTACACTGTACAGTAATGGGCTGCCTTTAGAGAATCAGTGAGAGGAGGCAGACTAAATCTGACCCTATTTCTGTATCTACACCAGTCTCCAAGGAAGTGTCCAGTTCTCTCACTCTTTCATGGAAAAGGTTTCATTAGTATGTCTATGATGGAAACTATTTTATCCTGATTACCACTTACAAAACGAAAAGGCAAATGAATATCCTCATTTGAAAGTATTTGTATTATTTTTTAGCAAATTCCAAATGAATTCTTTAGTTACTTTGAGACCGTGCACTCAGAAATTCACAGCCATTGAACTGATGGCCGGAAGGCAGACTCAAAAATAAGATTATACACTAATGCAGAATCATGACTCACAATATGATCCCTCTGTCTGCATTCATTTTAGAGGACTGATGACAGGTGTCAGTTTGTGCTTCTTAAAAGAAAGATCAGAAGGGAATCCAGATTGTAGTCCTACCACAGGTCAAAAAGGAAAAAACTTTTAGAGCTGCAGAGGGCCCAGGGAGCCATGTGTCCAAGAGTTATTGTAATAGTGCTCACTTTTAATCCTGTTTTTGCTGGGACATGTAGAAAGAGAACATGCAATTGCTGACCACAAGCCACAGAATTGGGACTTATTGTAAAAACAATTAATTTTTTAACCAGAGAATCCCACGATTTCCCATATGCCTGGTTAAACTGTTCTCAAAACACGCCTTTTCCAGGGCTTTATGTCTACGTAACTATTACATCTTTCCACAGGAATTCTGTAGCTGAGTATAACAGGAGGTTTGGGATGGCTTAGTTACAATAAAAAAGCCAACACCTTAATTACACTTAAAAATAAATAAAGTTCTAACAGTCAATATGGAAGCCACACTCCATGGAATATCCAGCTTTTGCTTCCACCACCTATTAGTGCCAAGAATGAAATCACTCCATAGCAGTGTCCCTGCCCTTTGTGCAGCAGAAGCTGTTTCTTGGCAACCAATGCAGACAACTGAGTTGCCACGGAAACTGGAGAGACTAATTTATAAAAACTCTGAAACAAAGCAACTCTAAAGGCAACCCTAAATAGGGTGAGTATATTCTGTATTACTTCCTACAGTTTTCCCACCATTCAAAGAATGAGAAATGAAAATACTGAATTATTAGCTGTAACTTCCATTATTTCTGTAAAATTGGACTCACAAAGAGCTAACATTTTATTGCATCAGCAGCCAGTAGCCCGTTTCTCCCTTTGGTTCAAGCTGGCAAATACACCTGAAGATTTATGCTGCAGTTGAAGAGGAATGCTTTCCACGCCAGCCAGTGTTTTCTCTTTCAGGGAAGAGGAAGGCTGATGGAAAATGGCACAGAACAACTGTTGAGGAGTGTGCCCAGAATATCTGCAAGCTGGATAAAACAAGTGTTAACACAGTGAAAAGGAAGAACAATGGTGTACGTGATAGCTCATTTGAGCTAAGAAATAGATGTCCAAGTTTCTTATTCATTTATAAATATTTATTAGTAGAAAATAGTCTCTCTTCTTTAGTAACAGGAGGCATGTCTGAGCTGGCCATCTCTGCATTATAACCACAGTCCCATTTTGAGCACGTGCAGATGTGGGAGCGCGCTCAAGGCACACATTTTCAGTCGTGAACAAGGTGGGGAAAACCCGACCACGTTTCCTGCATTTCCCAGCAAAGGGAAACCAATATGACAGCAAGTCCTCTCTTCAAAGAGCAAACTAGTTCATCCAGCTGCCTGGCCAGGCACCTGAACTCCCCAGAGAGTGAGATGAAGAGAGCCTGCATGCATTTGCTCAGAGACAGCGACTCCCTGATGGCAGGTGCCCATCAATGGGCACGGGATGGATTCTCCTCCTGCCACGTTAACCTCAGCCCTCTCCAGTTCACCCTGACATCTCCACAGAGTTCAGGTTAGGTAGCAACTGTTTGTTTACTGACCATCTGACTACTGCAAAACAGCACCACTGACAGGAGTCCCGGCTGCCTCATCTCCACAAGGGGCAAAGTCCACCTGCAGCACTGAGGGCATCAACCCAAGTCTATTTTACTCAGCCATAAGATTGCTCAAAGTGATTTGAACTGCTGGAAAATATCTTATTTCTCTTTCAAGTTTGACTTAAGGAGACTCAGAGGTACAAATCATAATAAGTGAGGACTGAAATAAATAGTTCATAGACTTTTTCCATGGGTAACTAGACCAGAACCTCAGCAGTTTAAAAGAAAATGCATCCTCTTAATGCTTTCTGCAACAAAAATATCAGTCACACAACTGCACTCATGCTCAGCTATTCAATGAACTGTGAAAGCCAGTGTTATCAGTGGTGACTATCAGGAAGATTGTCAGGTGTGTAACACCCAGTGCAGCTAAAAGATAGCAGCTGCTCTGGAGAAATGCTGCACATCAATCAGTTATCATAAATTTTAAACAAACAAAACAAAAAAATGCATCCCAAGTGCACAAGTCCCTGAATTCCCTTAGTTTAACACCTTACCTATTATGTAAACAAAGAAATTCTGCACCAATTCCACTAATTTTCAAGGAACAGTGAAGTAATTTTTGAGCTACAAGGTCTTTGAAGATGTTTCTCTAGCGTATGACATCACACATGAACAGCCTTTTTCCCAACACAGACAAGCTTACCCTAAGAACCTGAAAAACACTACTACATACAGCTTCTCCAGAGGGTTAGAAGTAAGTAGAGGATAAAATTTAATTTTTATAGCTTGAAGGGTTGGTGTACCCAATATTGCCTATGAAGTTCTCTCTACTACACAGCTCTGACAGAGCTACCATAACTTTTGAGTTACCCTTAGAGAAACCCAGAAATATTAAACAAGACACAAAGAATTTGAGTTCTTTTAACCAGACACTGAACAGACCAAATTCTGTTGACAGAAGTGTAAGACAGCTGGATGAGTTTCTCACACGTCTCAGAAGTGGCTTTATACTTCAACTGCTTGTCTATTCTGATGCCTTAGAAGAGTCAGAGGCACTGTCACCCTAGCAAAGAGCCAAAGAAGGTGGGTAGCACACATTCTTTCCTCTTTATAAGCTGTGTCCTAAAGTGTAAGAAGTTTTTATTAGCCTGTGGGCTGTTAACTTCTCTCACTGCAATACATCATTGCACATTCTCTGTTCTTTGAAGAGGTAGGTAAAGATACACTCTTTATTATAGGCCTAATTTTCTTCTACTGAAGCTACAGCCTGGTAAGTCATCTTAAACTTCCCATCACCTCATGAAGCCAGTGAATAAAATTGCACCTAGATATCTGACAGCATTATACTTAGAAGGTATTTTCCAAACAGTGAGTGAAAAATCCATTCTTTACCACCTACATGAATTCAGTTTGCCCAGCAAAGAGGTTGCATCTCCAATTTTTCATCAAATTATTAACTTGTTGGAAGAAGGCTGCTGTAGTGATAAATGCAATTTACTGCTTCTTTTGACAACTTCATCCTCAATTCAAAGACATCCAGTGGATTAAGGATCCTCTCTTATTCCAAAACATTTTGGCCAACATCCAGGTGAACACGATCCCAGGTGGCCAAGAAGGCCAGTGGCATCCTGGTCTGCATCAGCAATGGTGTGGCCAGCAGGAGCAGGGCATTGGTGATGCAACTTTTCAATTCCTGTGTCCAGTTTTGGGCCCCTCACTACAAGAAGCACACTGAGGTGCTGGAGCATGTCCGGAGGAGGGCAATGGAAGAGGGGAAGGGTCTGGAGCATAAATCCTATGAGGAGTGGCTGAGGTAGTTGGGAGTGGTCAGCTTGGGGAAAAGGAGGCTCAAGGGAGACCTTATCCCTCCCTGCAACTGCCGGAAAAAAGGCTGTAGCCATGTGGTGGTCGGTTCTTCTCCCAGGTCACAAGGGATAAGTCTAGAGGAAACGGCTTCAAGTTGCATCAGGGGAGATTTCAATTGGATATTGGGAATAAATTCTTCACAGAAAAGGCTGTCAAGCATTCGAATAGGCTGACCAGGGAACTGGTGGAATCATCGTCCCTGAATCATCATCTATTTAAAAGAGAGTCGGGGCATTGGTTAAGTGGCGGACCTGGCAGTGCTGTGTAATTGTTGAATTCCGTGATCTTAAAAGGTTTTTCCAACTTAAATGAGAACTTTCAGATTTCCATATGAGAGCAACACACTTCTGTATCTCTAGGGATCAGCAGCAATGGTAAAATAGTGAGTGTGTTGGTGACAATTTTTTCCACAGCCCGAAATGATTTTAACAAATATTTTAAGCAAGTGGCAGATTGTTTGCTTTTATAAGTGACAGAGTAAGATCAGAGGAGAACCAACCCAAACTTCCCAGTAACTTTTTCCTCTCCAAAGACAGCCGCACATGCAATGCCAGATATGAAATTATTTCCTTATAAAGCCATCTGTCTCAGTTAAAGGACTAGTCCAGATGGGCTTTGCTCAATACTAGTGCCCAGATGAACCATACTTCACAAATCTGAGGGAAATCTGAGCCATCATAACAAGACACAGGGAGAAGATGGAGAGTGAAAATCCACATGAAACAAGTAACTGGGATAGCACAGGTTTTTTTTCCCAGACAACACCAACTGGAAGAAACAAATCAAAAAAAAAATTCAGAAAAAATTCTGCCTCCCTATTTGTTCTCAAGAGAACCAATGTGCATATTGGATTGTGAGTGTATGTGTACACAAGCACACAAAAGAGCTCCAACCTGCCCTCCCCATGGGCACATTACTGAGTAGCAGAAATTGATGCAGGCATCTCCAAAAATGAAACTTGAACTATGCAAGGCCTGTAAAAAGTTTTTTTAAAATATCTTTTTGGTGTAGATCAATTGTATCCCTGTTCAGGAAATAACTTTACATTTACTGGGGGAAGGAAAGAAAAACCCCAAGCCAACCTTCTCTTTGCTTCCCTAACACTTCCTTGTAGGATAACATCTTCCCTACAAGAAGGGAGAAAAGGTTATCTTTCCTATAAGAAGGGAGAAGGAAAAGAACAGTCTGCTCAGCTGGTTTTGCAGTATTGGTAAGTAGCTGAATGTCTTGCTTCTCCTCTATATGACAATTTAGAAGCAAGTGAAGGATATCTGAAGAAAGTTTCACAAAAATTTTATGAATGAGAGTAATACCAAAAAAGCCTGGTTAATTTAGTTGACTATTCTACTGCAGGATGTGTCACAATACCTGACACTTGTTAGCATTAGCCCATTGACTCAGAATGGAATTATTCATAGCATTTACGTCTTTTCTCAGAAAGAAAGGCTGATAACATGAAGACTACAGAATATTTTGAAGTCATGCAGAACATAGCTGCCTACAGGGAAGAAGAACTGAAATTATGGCTCCACTAACAAGACAAAGCAAAGCTGGGTTACCAAGCCTTTTGTCTGCTATTTTCTTTTATTCAGAAAGCCCTTACTTAGCTACAGCTTCAACAAAGTAATTTGTGATGCATCATAAATACTTGGATATATCACAGCTTACGTTGATGGCAGGTAACTCTCTAAATGACTTATTATGTTTTTGGAAACAAAGGAGCATCTACTTCTAGGGTCTAGAGTTCTTCCTCTATTCCTTCTGTTGGATGCATTACTTGGGATCTCCCAGGAGACAGCTGCTTCTCCCCCTGCAGGGACTACCAGTACCTCTTCTACTCTCAGGGCTCCTGTGAGTTTCACAGAATTATAAACTGGTTGCTTTTAGTGACCTACATTTAACAGAACCTCTTGTATAAAAGGCAAGTCATCCTTTCATGTCTCTTCAGTAGCCCTGTGCTGCTCTCTAGAATCTTTTCTCTCCTTACTGTACCTCTGTGCTGCATTTAGCTTCACTCTTGCAGTCTCCTAGCATCATCCATGACAACATCCAGGGCAACTGTCCTCTCAATTTCTATTATCTCCCCTCACAGAGGGCAATTATTCAGTCTCATGCTCAACTTCACGTCCACTATTTAGTAATCAGCATACCTTTCTCTACATCCCTATTTCTAAGTGACTGTGATTAAATACTAATTTAGAAAGGAATTGTGTACACCTCGATGAAGGTAAGTTGTCTTGGTCTTATTTTGCACAAGCATCCCATTTATCTGTTGTCCATCATTTTCTGTCTAACATTGATCAGGACTGCAAAGGTAGAGAAGTGGAATCTTTGTTCTTTCTAATGCAGCACACACCCACTGCACGTTGAAAAACTCTTCCAGTTCTACTTGACAAGCTGAAAATGACTTGATACCTGTCCTTATCTTGGAGGGGTTTTTGGTACTAAGTTACAAGGCTAATTTCCAGATAGTAATCTAAAATAATACACAATAAAGCTAAGGAAAGTTAGTACACATTTTTAGTGAGGCTTTGTTTCCAAAGAACAGAAACACTTACTGCACAGGCAGACTATCATTGCTTTGGGATATAAAACCATCCCACACACTCTACCTAAGTTATTCTAGGGGAGAAAATTTGGAGCTGTAAAGCTGCCTGTCACTTCAGGATTTCAGAAGTCATGACAGACTGCTTTAAAAAAAATAAAAGAAAGGAAAAGAAAGAAAAAAAAAAGGTAACCATGAGGACTACATAATAATCATAATGTTTCTGTTTCAGTGCTGCAGCAGGACAAGATGCTGCAGTTTGAAACTGAAGCCAAGGGAGAGCCTCTCCTCGTCAGGGGAGGAACTGGGAGCAGTGGTGAAGAGCCTCAAGTACCAGTCATTCTTTTTAGAGCACCCACCTCTAATTTCAGTGATCCTTCTGATTATCTGCCTGTAAGTGAAGCAGGCAAAGTTAAAGCTTTCCCCTTCCTACAGAGGTACAAAGTGACATTCAGTTGTTCCTCTCCTCCTCCTCCTGTAACATTTAAGAGAACAGTTCCTACTGAATGCTGTGAAAAATGACTGGCATTCAGTTGGACTCAGCACCAGAGAAACCAGAGTTGATTTTCTTTTCTAGAACAGCCCTCCTCCATCTGCAGATGGAAAGGTTAGTTTTTTACAGGGATGCTGCATTTAAAAGCTGCTCCTCCTACAGTGTCATTGAAGACTTGCCAGAGAAAGGAAAGTCTCATCCTTTCATTCTCATCACCTCCCCCCATAAACAACCAAAGGATGAAGCACAGCAGGCTCCATACCAGGCCACCTCATTTAAATACTGCTGCTTAAATGGGATTTAAATCAAGCTGCAATATAATTTTGCTTGAAAGCATTTTTTAGCAAGATGACATTCCTATGAATACCATTAATCTGTAAGAACTCCTATAAGTCTTAACCAATTTGCTCTTTTTGTCCCACATTTAAAATTATGTAAATGTTTTAAAACTGCTTTTAGCTTCATAGCATTATTTCTTGCAAATATCTTCACGAAATTGTCTGATTAAAAAGAAATTCAACTGAATCACTTTTTATCGAGGACAAAAGTTCCTGAGTAAACGTATTCATTCTGACAAATACTTTACCTCAAAATATCACATGCTGGCTACTAGAATACCTACACATGATTATAAATGGTCTTATTTCATTTCCATCTTCTGTTATAGAAATAGAGCCCCAGAGAGATTTTGCCTAGTTACTTGGCACATCCAGAATACAGATATCAAACGTTCATCTCAAGTTTATTTGCTGCTAAGATCAACAAAAAAAAAAAAGAAGAAAAAAGAAAAAAAAATATTAATGTTCCTGGTCCTTAGCCAGTTAGAATAGCCCTGTTCTTCCTATTTCATCCCTCAAGTTATGATGTGTCTCTCAACCTTTGCTCATGGTACTGATGGCCAATCAACGCTAATATTAGTCCAGTTTTCTTTACATAAGGTACAGAATCTTTAGTTTGCCTATCCCTGATGAAAAAATAGCAGATATGAACAACTGCATTCACAAGGATGCTAATCAATGCAAAAACACCTCTACATGCATGTTCTCCCACCATCTCACAGCAATGCAATGTTCAACACTTCCAGCGCTAAAAATCTTCATGTCCTGCTTACTGATCTCTCATCTGGTTTCTGTTCCTCTGGTTCTGACAGGCCACTTGATTATTCTTTCCTACATTAACTGCTTCATATTTCCTTTATTAAATTTTACACTGATTGCAGTTCGTGTTCCTAATTCATCAAGATCACACTCTATTTAAACAGATTACTCCAGAGTATTCACAATGCTCCTCAGTCTGCCCCAGAACAGATGTGTTCTGGTTTAGAAACTGAAACATCGAAATATTATTTCCTTTCCTCTAAGACCTACAGGCAGCCTCCTTTTTCACAAATGTACAGAACAGTGAAGGTGCTGGAGCTCAGGAAGTATTTTTACATTGCAAGAATAAAAGAAGTGCAAAGCATTTCAGACAACAGCATGGGCTACTCCGATGACAGGAGATAATAAACCCTGCCAGCACCATCATACCCACACAGGGGCACTGACCCTATACATGCTTATGTAGCTACAGTAAAAAGTGGATGGGAAAAAAAAAGAAACTACTCTGTATCAGAGTCAACAAGGCCATATATGGACTTTTTTCATTCTTGTCAATTTCTCTATTTTTAACCTTTTTATTCTTAATCAGCGAGACAGAATTATAGCATTGCATGAGTTACTTCTCGTGTGAACACAGGGTTTCTCATTATCGGTGCACAGTGTGCAAGGACCATTTCCACAACACACTCACCTCCCTCTCCACGTTATTTCCTCACCCAGGAGCATGCAAGCATGCCACTTAAACACTCCATAAACTGCATTAGCTTTCGCTCAGATTTTGTGTGGGCATAAATGCAAACACAGATTTCATACATGGGAAACAGCAGAAGGGTAAAGAAATCTCAGTTATAAGCATACAAGATATACTCACAGAACAGAAAAGCTGGACTATAGAACTGAGATGTGCTCAGGAAACCATTTCACACACAGACACTCCACAGAAAGCACCATTTTTCAGAATTTGCTATATTTTGAAGACAGGAGTTGTGACTAGAAATCAAAAAAGGAGATAGTATTGAAAGACAGGAGAAGTTAAAAAACCAAAGAAAATTAAGGAGACTCCCAGAAAACCTTCAGAAATAGACAAATGATTCAGAGGTGAATAAGAAATCAAGAAAGGGAACATGAGACAGCAGGATATTTCAAGGACAACTTGAATAAAGGAAGAGCTAAGGTTTAGCTTCTGGATGCATGGTATATAGCAGCAGCTGCAGTTTGCAATTCAAATTAATGTAAAACAGACATATAACCTGTCTGCAAGGGAAGGCAGGTGAAGTTATTTTAAAAAGCAAACACTATTCTATTTTAAAAGTCAGCATATCCATTTTAGGCAATGTCTGTCCTCTCTCCCTTTTAATCAAAGCCATTTTACCCTGGCTATTCCACAAGATGCCCCCAGTTGTCCCCTAGTGCCTGGCAGCTCTGAAAAAATCAATGCTCATACCAAACCAAAAAGATAATTAAAAGCAGTTCAAACTGAGATTTCATTTGCTATTCACTTGATGAGTAAATGTCTCACAATTTTAAGCTATTAAAGCTCAGAGGAGTTTTATTTAAAAGAAGTTTCTGAGATTCAACATTTAATGGAAAACTAAATCCACCAGAACAACTGATTTGGGAGAGGCAATCAGCCTTAACTACTTAACATGAGTTTTATTTTCAGTATCATCCAGCTGAATTCAAAACCCTATATAAAGCTTTGCTGCTTGCAGCAGGAGCATACTACAGTCTTCTGCCTTGTTCCTCTAGTTACACTCACATATCTCTGATAAGTTCAGACCCATTTGTTCTCATTTTTATCTATGTGTAAAGTACTATGTCCTGTCCTCAAGGCCCCAAAGACAACTTTGCTCTTTGTTCTATGACTTCAGGGATTCAGTCCTATGGAAGAAGCTTCATTCCCTTCCCAGCAGCTTTGCCAAGCAAAACCACCTGCTTGTAGCAGGTAGTCTGACCTACTTCCAGAAGTTTCTCTTATGACTTCTAAATCATAAGAGAAAGTACTTGTTAAAATGTAAGATAAAATGTGACACACATCATGTATGCCATTAACCAGTGACATCAGGGAAGCAGTCTCAAAAGAGTTTGATTCATCTATAGAAATATAAGCCATTCTCAAAGCACTACTGCCTTCATCCAGCACAATGGAAATATTTTCACCTGCTAGTAATTGTATTAGTTTCTAAATCTGATTAAGTCTGGACAGTCTGGCCCCATGAACTGGTACACAGTACTGGGACATAGATTCAGAAGAGCTTAAGTCAATACTTCCTCCAGGATTGAACAAATTAGTTTCAAGCTAAAAGAGAAATGGAGGGGGAAAGAGGCAGAACACATGGTACATCACTGATTTAATATTACATAATACTGTTGTCCCTGAAGATCCTCTCAGTTTCAGTTCCAAAATTCACGTCTAAGAAACTGAATTGCATCTCCAACACAGGAAAGAATCCTTCTAGAGGCAGAGATCTGAATTCATCTTGAATATCTCGACAAGCACCTGAAAAGTATGTCACTGCCCTAGTCTTGCTTTCTACAGAAGAAGAATCACAAGAGACAATTCCAGACTAACTAGGTTGAATATTCAAAAATATTTGTGTTTCTTGCCACTCACTACAAGCAACAGCAAATTGTATGGCTTAAGAAGCTTCAAAGTATTGAACACAAAATGCTTCACAGTTTACTGCGGTTTCAGAAAAGAATGTGGTTTCATAAAAACTTAATTAGAAAAGCAAGGTACAAAATTGGGCTGTCACTACCATTTCCTGCACTGTAATTTTTGACTTATTTTGCCAGTATCAACTGCCTTTTGAAGGGTTTGAAAGACCTTGGCTCCTACAAATGCAAGGGTTAGTTTTTGGAGAACACAGCTAATGACAGAATATTTATGTAGTTTGTCCTCTCAGTATTCATCATTCACATAAGCATTTTCTTCTACACAACAGCTTGGCAAAAGGTGTTGAATAGGAAACTAAGTGGAAAGAAACAAGTAATCAAGGACATACTTGCACTAAATCTCAGGTAGCTGTTCAAAGTTGAGTTTGATTTAGTTATTATCCTTTAGTTCCTTAACTCAGCTTTTTTCAAAAGAGGCACTGCCAAGGTTTTCCAAGTGTTTGTGGAAGTATTCAAGGCCCAACATCCAAAGACATAATTATACAAAAATACTTACATTAAAAAGGAAATACTTAAGTCCTCATAAGCTACAAGGCAGAAGTAAGAATTTTTCCTATGAATAGTATAATTTCATTTCTGAGGAAGGAAACATGTTACAAAAAATTCTGAGAGGAAAATGTTGGGTTTTTCCCTTAGATGATGCTTAAAATTTTCCTAAATGGCTAGAAATTCTTAGTCCTCTTGTAATAACTAATTTTAGAAGGAAACAACCCAGCAAATCCAACATCCGTTATGCTTTTTTAAAGGATTATTATATCATACCAATTAAGAGAAAGGAAACACACTGCCAACAAAAAAAAAAATCATTACTAACAGTAACTGATTCAGAGAGTACAAAATCCTCCCAATGAACACAACAGTTTGACACTACACTAAAAATCTTCCAGCCATCTATCTCATTTGGTTCAGACAAAGTCATAAGGCAGGGGGAGCAGAACAGAGAAAGTTTAGGATGGCTACTGTCTGAAAGCATAAAAAGATTAAAGGTTTCAGCTGTTCATGAGGAACTTATTTGCTCCCAAGGATTGTTTTACTGAGCAGTGGAAACTCTTCTCCATGGTCACCTGTAATCTCATGCCTGTCTCCACAAAACACTTGTACAGCATCATCAGGGAAATCTGCAAGTACTTTTCCAAACTCTCTTCCATGAAACAATTAAGCAAAAAAACCCCCACCAACTCTCCAAAACAAGATCATGCAGTTAAGGATGTTTCCATTTGCTTTTCTTTTCCTTCCCCAATGGTCAGTAAAACACAAATCACAACTTAACTGGATAATAAGCTGTTCTTGGTTACATTGCATATTTAAACAACAAAGTCCAGATGTGGAGGAAAAGGATCCTTATTCTAGAAACAGATTGTTCTGAATGACCACACCATCTCCTTTCCACTGAGAAACACTTCTTCACACAAGACAAAACCCCACCTTGAAGAGTCAGAAATTACTCTTCCTTAAGAAAGGCTTCTGACAGTACAGAAACTCTGTAATGAGTATCTAGATATCTTTAAAGACACTAAGATCAACTCATGTAGTATTTAACACATTCTGAAGCAGGTATGCAAGTTTTCAGTCTCATTTAACTAATAACAGCTCTTGTTTTGCACAGCACACAAGCCTCTCCAATGGATGCAGAAGACGGCGTCTTCTCTTCTCAATTTTCCAAGCCAGTCTGCAGTTCCTGTGGGATGCCAGCTGGCAACCATGGAAACTCCTATTGTGAGAAGCTTTTGGAGACAGAGAGACACAGTTGTCAGTCTCAGCTTAATAAGAACCGACCCTAGACAAATGAATGAACACACTGCTTTCAGTCAGGAATGGGCTTCTGTTCACTGCTTCACACAGAACTCTATCTGAGTAACAATTAAAATTGTTAGTCAATGTCATAACATGACAATGAAACAGCCTATCCAGAAGCACAAGAGTTCAAGGACCTCACCTCTAACACCAGGATAGTACCAATTGCCAGCAAATTTTCTATCCTAGCACATATGATTTTAAACCAGTTTTTTATGCTTTTCTCAAAGCATAATTTGTAGTGGAAATCCACTTTTCTCAACAGTAATTGTAAGAATTTTACAAGACCCCCAGAGCCCATCACAACTTGCTGAAACACAATTTTCATTCATTGATATTTTTTGTTTGTTTTTCAGACTATCATGTCTTCAAGAAGGGGCCTTTTCCTCAGTATTGAGGAAAAAAAAAACCTCATCTTTTTAATCCTTCCCCAAAATCAGTTTCAAAACACCAAAGCCAGAAATTACACATCTTCCAGAGGGAGAAAAGAAAAATTATTTTGATTAAATATACTGCAGGCAAGAAGGAGGGAAAGGGGGGTGCATTACAAGCTGGTGAGGTGCTCTTCGGGGGCTTTTTAATGTCTCTCACAGATACATGGTGGTCTGTCAGCATTGCCCAGACAGGGCCTAAAATTCACGTCTAAAATAATCAGCACAGGTATTTTCTGATGAGTACGGCCTTCTAGCATTCACATTAGAAGCTCTTTAGGAAAGAACAGCTCATGCAGTGTAAGCACAATGGGTTTCAGGACCCCAGATGGTAGTCCAGTATTAAAGTACCACCTCAAGAGCCATTGCTTCCCTGTTAAAATGCTTATGTCAGCTGCAGAAGTCATTTTACTTGATTTTTTTCTCACAATTAGTCAGGATCTGCACAGCCACACCTCACAGAGAATTCACCAGTGTTCTCTGGTCAATTGACATCACCCAGGTGCCTGTGGCTGACAGGGAGCCCCAGAGCCTTCAACAAAAGGGAGAAGATAAAGTTACTGTGCTGAGATACAGAAGATAAGACCCACTCAACATTTTTCCTGTTTTTGAAAAATGTGGACTATGAGTGCTATTTTGAGGGGATT
>WAAE01008064.1:0-41160 GCA_013400495.1 Nicator chloris
AATCAACTCTACCCCAGCTGAAAGTAGCACAGGTTTGGTATGGAACATCAGCTTGCTCACCTAAGTTAAAGCATGTATTTTAGAAGGCATATTTTCCTTAAGACAGTCAACAACTATTAATCAGTACTGAACTGACCCACTGTAGGTATTATTCAGTTATTTCTTTAAGCAAGTCATAGTAAAGTTCACTCAAGAGTAAAATTCCTTAGCTTTCCTTCCTTAGTTTTTAGTTATGTTGTCTTCAGGTCCTGACATCACCGTAGTTTAATAAATATAATGCAGACTTTCCTTTCATCTATTAGTTTAGTATATTGCATTTTAAATGGCATATTACATGTTATAAATTTGCCTTGAACTATGACAGACTATTTGATTGTGAATAACTAAAATAGATTGTAGTTCACATAATCAAAGCACCTTCCTTTGTATATGTAGCTGAATGTATTGTTGGAAATGTTATAACATGCAAAACATTGGAAGTCAGGTATAGAACATTACTGATTTAATTTTTAGTTACTATAAAATTTTCTATACTTGGCACTCCCCATTTATAAAACTAAATGGAAATAAACCCATAGTACAATTTAATATAAACATACAACAAATATTAAAGCAAATCCTCTTACTCAAAATAGGAACTTCTCCCTTCCCCTTTGATACAGATTTTAGTACTTCAGGGTAGTTGTTTTCAACATGTTGCACTCAGTTGTGCAAACTTATTTTTTTAGGGTCAAAGAAGAGCAAAAACCACAGCCGACACAGTAAGTAAAGTACCTTAAAAATACAATAGGCTTGACTTTTCTACCTTTGCCATGTTCTGCTCTCTGCACCTTTGATGGTATTAGCTTTCACTGATACCTGATAGGCTGCAGGTAGTTTGTCATCTGCTTCCTGACTGGCTTGTAAGAGAGCTGCCTGTAGCTTCTTACTCCATCCACATGTTAGCTGGATGTAGGTTCTTGCTGCCTGCTTGTGAACTGGTGAATTGTAAAACTTTACTTCCCTTTATACCTGTAGTGGCTGACTTAGTTCTGCAGCTAACATTCCCATTGGCTCTAGCTTTTCCGCCTGTGTATTTCTACTAACGTTGGATAACAAAACATTTAAACTAGTGTGGTTTTATTGGTTATTCAGTCACATTATTTGCTTGTTTAAACAGGTGGTTTCCCTTTAGTGGGATCACTGAGCTGGTAAATAACGTTCTTCAACCACAGCAAAAACAGCAAAATGAAAAGGAGCCCCAGACGTAAGTAAGCTGCTCTCTGTAGATTAAGTAATATCTGTACAGCATTAGAACATCCTGGAGAATATGTTTAAAATAAATGCCCATTTGGAACATTTAGCTGAGGGCATTTTACAAGCTGAGCACCATTTGCTTTCCAACCCCTCATTTGCAAAGGGAAAACTGGGAGTCAGGTCTTACTCTCCTTATCAGTAACTTAAGTGTTTGCATTAGAGTACAATTTAAGGGGTTACTACTACTTTATCTCTCTCTCTTTTTTTTTTTTTGGCAAATGTTCCATATAATGAAACTTCTTGTGCAGTGATGTGTTTTCTGTGCATGAGGAGCTGGAATGATATGTAGCATTATTTATAGCATGTCTATGCATATGTGTGGCCTGAGTCATGCATAGAATGCTATATGAATCTACATAATATGGTGGAAGAGCTTTCTGAGGACCAGGAAAATAGCATGTCATTTTTCTCATGCTTTTAAAATATCTGTAAAGTTTCAGAACTTCAGCAGATATAAGGTGAAATCTTGGGTCATTCAAAGCTGAGGAAATTTTGACTTTGATGGAGCCAGCATTTCATCCGTGAACCTTTAATGGCTAAGCCAGTACTTTTTTTGCTATCTGAAAATTTTAAGTTTTAACAGAAACTGGCAAAGCTAGGACATTCAGTCTTAAAGTAGAGCTTAAAGCATGGAGATGAAAGTATTCCTTTTATAAAGAGAAACTAAAAAATATTTATTATTAGAAATGTTCAAATTCCTAAATGTATTTCAGATGTTATTTAAGCTTTAAACAGTTTAAACTAGAAGTTCTTTTTTTCTAGCGGTTTATGCCTTATAAGTTCATATGATAAAATAAATGCTTGTTTTTGAACTCATACATAACTGGTTAAAGAATGCATATAACTTGTTAATTACTTTCCAGACAGAATAATTTTTTGTTTATTTTTAATATATATATTTAAGTGGACCTTCATGCTTGTTGATCATGAAAGCTGTGATGTTTTTTGAGAACACATAGTGAAAAATGTTCACGAATTAAAATGGAAAAGTAGGACATAAAATTGATATTCTGTAAAGCAATGTATTATTTGGAGCTCTCTTTCTGATAGCTTCACTTAACTGCTTATAAAATTGTGTACAATATTAATAATGATTTTTTTTTTTGTTATTGTTAGATACTGGCAATATTGCATTTTGTTCACAACACCTCAGTACTTTGTATTCCCAGTTTCCTTAACACAGCAAAGTTTTTCCTGCTCATTAGTGTACATATGAAGTACATGGCTTTCAAGAACTGAAAATACTATATGGTCAGTGTTAGCAGATGAGTTATAGTTAACAAAAACAATAAATAATTGCTGTTATTATGGAAGGGTCTTTTTGAATGGTGACCTCTTTGGGAAGCAGTTTTGTTCAGTGTTTTTATTATAATACTAAGAAATTAATTAATTTGTAAACTCACTGAATTTTTAGATACACTTCTCCAAGCCTTGTGTTAACACCTAATGGCAGGATTATGTTAAAAAATTATCCCGAAAACCCTAAGCTCTGGTTATGATGCTATTGAAAAGGAAAAATGCAAAGTGATGTTCTGTAGGGGTAGTTTATGTCGTTGATGTAGGACAAAGAAAAATGGTATAGGGAAATGTTCTTTGGCAGAGAATCAGGGAGCCCTAATAGTATGTAAGTGTAGCTGTAGTCAGTATTCTGAAAGAGATTAATGCCATACAGGAATCTACAGACACTAGCCAGGAAGCACTGTGAAGAAGTTTTCACACTGCTAGGCTTTGGTAAGATCTGACCTGGAATAGCATGCCCTTCAAAAATTATGTGGAGCAGTTTTAATTCAGTGGAGAGTAATAGGAATGAATAATTAAGTGTCTAAAAAACATGGTATGTGTTAGGAAAGAATCAAACACATGAATTAATTTAGCCTTCTGAAGAGAAAACCCCATGGGATGAAGGAGATGGACAAGTGTTTAAATTATATAGAACGTTGTTGAAAAATGGAAGGAAATTATCACTTTTCCAAGTTCATCTTATGGTGAAGCTGAAAGGAGTAAACTTAAGTTGAATTAGGGAGGACTGAACTTGGTAGGGAGAACCTTTCAATGGAAAGAACACTTAAAATGCTTACATACTTTGTTTAGAATTTGTGTGAAAGCTGTGAAAATATTAAGGAGCAGGTTTGGCAAATATCTGTTAGAAGAGACGCAAGTGTAGCTGGTCCTGTGCTGGTACAAGAGAATGGACTTAAGTGACTTTTAGAAGTGTCTTCCAGCTTATTTGTGATAATTTCATTAATGTATTAATTGTCAGGATTTATTTTCGTGATTATCGTAAACTTTCAGGGAGAAAATTGAACAGAAATACTAATGGTGCAACTTTTAAATTTTATTTCTTTTTCTGACAATAATGACTTGCAAAGAAGTGTTGTACCAGGGGACACTGGGGAGGAGAATAAATGTCTGTAGAAATTTTTGCCACTATTCATACATATTGGGGTATTTTCCACTTGAAGTCACTGTCAGTATTTGAGTCTAATTTCAAGACATATCTGATTGTCCACCTTTGCTGATGAAAAAGCTTATTTACACTGAATCTGGGGAGTGATAGCAGAATAGGAGTTGTAGCGTCTAAAAACAAGTTATTGTGTTACAGATTTCATTTTTGCAGTGGAGAAGGTGTTTTTGTAGAACCATTGACCATGTGTCCTTATGGACAGAGGTAGGATTACTCTGATGCTCTTGGACATGAGTTCTGTACCACAAAATCACAGAATGGTTGAGGTTGGAAGAGACTTCTGGAGGTCATCCCACCTGACCCTCCTTCTCATGCTGGGTCACCTGGGGCCATTGTTTATAACTATGTATAGCTAGATTTTGAGTATATCCAGGAATGGAGACTCCAGAAAATCTCTGGGCAAGAGATACATGTGCTAGTGCTTGGTCACCCCTAGAATGAAAAGTGTTTCTCTCTGCTCAGAGGGAGCTTCCTGTGCTTCAGTTTGGGCCTATTGCCTCTGATCCTGTCTCTGGACACTGCTGAAAAGAGCCTGGATCCATTCTCTTTGCACTCTTCCTTCAGGTATTTGTATTTATTGATAAGATCCCCTGCCTGAACTTTTTCTTCTCCAGGCTAAAAAGTTCAAGCTCTCTGTCCTCATGTGAGAGATGCTTCAGTCCCTATCTTTTTGGCCTTTTCCTGGACTGTCTCTAGTATGTCCATGTTTCTCTTTTACTGGGGAGGCTGGAGCTGGACACAGAACTCAGGTGTAGCTTTGCCAGTGCTGAATAAAGGGTAGGATCACCTCCCTTGAGGTGGTGAGCATGGTAGTGCTTTTACCTAATACAGCCCAGAAAGCCATTCACTTCCCTTTCCTCAAGGCATGCTGGCCCATGTTCAACCTGATGTGCACCAGGACGTCCAGGTCCTTTTCTGCAGAGGTGCTCTCCAGCTGGGCAGTTCCCAGCCTACACCAGTGCATGTGGTTCCTCCCCAGGTGCAGGACTGTGCACTTCGCCTTGTGGAACATTGTGAGATTCTGGTCATCCTGTTTCTCCAGCCTGTTAAGGTCCCTCTGGATGGCAGCATGACCTTCTGGCATATCAGCCACTCCTCCCAGTTTGGTGTCATCCACAAACCTGCTGAAGGTGGATGGACTGTAGATGATGGACTGCCCCATCATTGAACAGGACTGGACTCAATATTGACCCCTGGGATAAACCTCTAGGAGCTGACCTCCAACTAGACTTTGTGCCACTGATCTCCCTGGTCTAGGCCTAGCTATTCAGCCAGTTCTCAGTCTACTTCAAGGTTTGCTCATCCAGTCTGTACTTCATCAGCTTCTCGATGAGGATGTTATGGGAGACAATGGGAAAAGCCTTATTTGGAGACACGATGGACAATATTCACTGCTCTCCCCTCATGCAGTCATTTCATTGTAGAAGCTCATTACATTGGTCAAGTATGACTTCCCCTTGGTAAATATCTGCTGACTCCTGATCACTTCTTTGTATTTCATGTTCCTAGAAATAGTTGCCAGGATTAGTTGTACCATCGCTTTCCCATGAATTGAGGTGAGTCTGGCCAGTCTGTGGTTCTGTAGATCCTTATGCTTCTTCAAGATGGAAGTGACATTTTCTTTCCTGCAGATGTTAGCCACCTCTCCCACTTTCTGTGATCATTCTGATATTGAGAGTGGTCCTGCATATCTTGTCTTGGTGAAGAATACTTCTATCTCCAGCACATGTGCACTTCATCATGAGTTTTATCAGCAGTGTTTGAGATATTTCCATTTTTTAATCCTTACACAGTAGAAATTCTTAGCTGCCCCCTGAAGCAACTGTTTTTGATGCTTAACAATCTGCCTACCAATTTTTATTTCTTCAGATTTACAAGGTATCTATTTTGTAAAAGGGGCATTCAGGTTGTTCCTCATTAGGATGTGCTGGTATTGTGCCTAAGGGTTTGACTTGGGGTTTGTATCTTTCTTCTGCATGAATCTTGGAATGTTATGTAATGGTGTTAATCTCCAATTACAATAAAGGAATTCCCATGCTAGAAGACACTGAAGATTCCACTATTGTAATATTGTATATTAGCAGGCTTCAGCAATGAATACCTGAGGACACACATAAGGGTATGCATAGAATGGTTTTGATACAGGTGTTTTAGTGACTTCCTGAGGCAGTGGCTGCATGCATACTTCTGGATTTATTCCCTGGCAATAAGAAATCCATTTGCCATAGTTATTTGCAGTCCCATTTTAAAGCTACTTCTCTTCTTGGTTTCAGAACTTGGTGAAAATGAATTCTACAATTTAATTATCTGTATAGAGAAGTTGTCACCCTTTGTTTGCTTTAAAAATGCTTCCTAATATTTTCAATGGGAAGTGCTAGTCTTGTGTTGTATAATTTATCTATATTATGTCTAACTTTTAAACGTTTCTGTTATGTTCCTTGTAGTCTATTATATTTCATACAGTTATCCCTTTAAGCTGCAGAGTCAGAGTTTTTCCTTCTATGATAGGAACTGCTTCTGGTCATCATTGTTGTCTTATCTCCTTTTAAAAGCCTGATCAATGTCACAATATTCAAGATATGAGAGCTCTGTGTTTTTAAGCAGTGATTTAGGAAACTTTCTAATGTTTGCTGCTTAAAGATGTCCAAATATTGAAAAGATGGTGGCTTTTTTCCCCTTTTCCCATAAAAATTTTTGTTTATTTTAAGGCTGGAAGTTTGGTTGCTTGCTAAGAACTGTAAGAGGTCCATCATTGAATTTGACAGCAGAAATTAAGCCTCTCTTATTTCTTTGATAGTTATGAGCACATTATTAACCAACAGTAGACAAAATACAGTCAGCATCAAAAGTCATTAAACAATGCTTTTTGTAGCTGAATAATTTCAAAAGAAATACAGTATTTCATTGCCTTTTTACACTTTCACTAGACTAATTCTAGGAGAGGTTAAAAAATGTACATTGCTTAGCAAAACATGGATATTTTTTTCTGCTAAACATGGCTTGTCAATAAATAGATATTTATGTTTTTTCTGGAAGTCATGTTGTCACTATAAGGAAATGAAGACTGAAAAGTACTGTAAGATGATACCCAGTAAAAGCTTTTTCTGCATATTTTTCTGTGAATTTAATTCTTCTATTGTCATAGACCACACCAGCAAAACAGTAAAATTTTCTGTTTATAAGAATTTCTAATGAATTCTGGTTAAAATGGATTGACATTTCTCAAATACTTAACATAAGTCAATGGATAATTAATTTTGAATTCTAAATTTACTGCATAAAGAATATGTCTGCCAACCACTAGGTACTTTTGAATGTCTTCAAATTATCTAATGGACATGTGATAGCAAGCCCACATCAATAATTATGTAGTACAATTTACACTATATATGTATATACTCAGTGGCTTTATTTGCAGTCAGTGCAGTTCCTGTTCAGACTGGTTTTTAATAGAACCTGTTGAAAATAACACACTCTACTTGAAAGAATAATTTCCAGAAAGAGAAAAGTAGGTCTCTGCAGCCAACACACTTGTGACATTGGAGTCATGAGAAGTCTAACACATTCTACTGTGTTTTCTTGGGCAGTAAGATAGATAGAAAGAAAACAGAGCATAAATGAGTCAAAAATAAAATGATAATTTGCAGTATATAAAACAAATACAGGGAGATTGTAGCTATTTCAAAGTAAAATAGAAATCCACAAAATACCTTTGAACTATGAAACTGGTTTTATCTCCATAATGTAGTAAATACGAGATACCAAAACAACTTCTGTTGTTTGGATTTTATGACTTATTACATCTCCTATTGAGATTATTAAATTTACCATTTGCAACATGACATGATAGTTGCCTGTATAATTGCCCTGGACCTTTTTCTCAAAATATTTAATACAAGAAAAACTTATTTATTGGATTGTTCACAGTGTTAATGAGGTTAAGATACCCTTTCAGTGAAGAAAAGGCTGGTTAAGCATTGGAGCAAGCTGCCTAGGGAAGAGATGCACTCACCATCCCTGGAAGTGTTCAGGGAATGACTGGATGTGGCACTTGGTGCAGTGGTTTAGTTGACACGGAGGTGTTGGTCAAAGGTTGGGCTTGATATTGGAGGTCTTCACCAACCTTAATGATTCTGTGAATGTAGTGGAACTCAGTTTTATCAGCAGACAACAATAATATGTTTGGAACAGGTAAATATAGTGATCATAAGAAATATATTTCTTAATTTTAACCCAACTGATCTATTTTAATCCTAAAACATACATGGATTTGTAATTCAGCAGAACCACAGAATATGATTAATTCAAAGCACATAGATTCTGCATTTTTGATAAATTAATAAAATTTATTAATAAAAGTTATCAATAAGGAATTAAAAAAAGTTCAGGGAAAATATAAGAAGCCTACTGTCTATTTGTGAAAGATAGAAATAAACTTTAAACAAAACCCAAGTAGTATGGTATAATGAAGAATTCCTTGAGGATCTGGAGTTATAAAAACAGACTTGCATATAGAAAGAAGAATACAATCAGAGATATTTAGCTGGCCAGCAGTTAGCATTACGGGCAAGGAAAAGGTGAAAGTAGTCCCCCAAAGTGACGTAATCTGTGTTTATATACTTTACTCAAATAATAATTTGGATAAAGGAGTAGTAAGGGAAAATATCCACTTATTTATAAGGTAGGGTTGAATTGGAGCTATATCTGACCTATTTTGTGTACTAAAATGTCTAGATGGTTTGTGTTATCCACTAGAAGTAGTAAAACATGACATGACTGAAGAGGGGAGTGTTTCCATATGTATGTGCATAGATGTGTAAGGTGATGCTTACTAGACAGTTCAGGATGCAGTACATTAACATAGATCAGCTCCTAAAATCTTTGTGGGAAGTGTTCTCGCTTTAATTTTTGCAATTTCTCAGGGTTTGTGAATGTCACAGGCTGTGGCACTACTAATATGCTGACAACATCCTGATTTGAACTGCTTTCAAAAAGAAATAGACAGTACCCCTAGAGGGATGACAGGTTGTCTGAATGAGATAAGCAAATAGATTTAGAAAATGCTGGCTTAGGCTTAACTTAAGACAGAAGTGATACTCTTATAAAAAGAGGAAACCATGTTAAGCCTGCAGCTGAATCAGCAACCTCAGTTTCCAATGCAACATTTAGGCAAAAGGTGTTCTTGCAAAACATAGAGGCTGTACACTCATTTTGGCATTAACTCTAACCCTAGTGAATGCTTTTGCCAAAGAAGAATTAGGCATTTCATTCCGTGAAGAGTTGATGATAAAGATCATACATCAATTTATAGGATTTATCAAGACTTGTTAGAAAGGTCAAAACTTCTAGAGAAGATCAGACCCCAAGTACTGCACTCTACTGGCTTTACATTATTCATGATTATTTAAGCTCATTCTCCTTAAAATGACTGAACATGTAATATTCTGTGAGTGGACCCTATTTTACATGCAATATTACTATTTCCAAGTAAGATTATTCCAGGAAGTGGCATAAGACGGTTTTGACTTGCTAAATGAAATCAGAACTGTTTTTTTCTAGTTTGTCAGGTACTAAACTGGCAGAGGAGTGGCTTTTATTGCTGAGACACTCTGACTAAACAATGGTGAAAATATGAAAAAAAATAGGTAATTATTAGTTCTTGAAAATATAGATCTACATTGAGAACATGGACTCTGCTGTAGAAAACTTTTTTTATTTAGAAGTGCCTATTCAGTGCACCCACAGCTGCTGTGGTGTATAGAGTTTTTTTAATGGATTATCCATAAATTTTCAACCATTTGTGGTACGTAAGTTGTTCAATTTGAGGGAAATTCAAATTTGTGGAAGTAACTTTTTAATAACTGTTTTTTTTTCTTTTAACCAAGGAAATATTGCAATAAGCAGCATATTCTTAGCTTTCTTATAGAGTTTCTATTTTGATAAAATAATCTCTTAGTCACATTCATGGAGATGACTTGGCAGAGACTAATCAAAAAAAAGAGAATATCTTCTCGTTCTTATGTTTTGTTAGGTGGATAGCAATCTTTATCAGCTTTTAAAATACATTTGCTTTCTCTTCAAGCAGGGGACAATTGTCTTCTCATAATTGGATAGAAAATAAAAAATACATGTGTGATATTACACTGATGAATTGTTGTCAGGTTCATGATTCTCATTGTGAACACAACAGATACCAAAATCTGAACTTCCATGGGGTTTATATTATCCGAATCACTTTGCATGGTATGCTTTATATCATTATTTGCCCTCTGGTAATTTTTCATTTTGAATTAATATTCCCATTAGGAATATAAGCCCAGCACAAAAACTTTGTGCTATAGAACAGCAGTTAGGGTGCTTGAAACTGAAGGGAAGCTTGGGAGTTCAGCAATTCTACAGTCTCCTGTGTAGACAGAATCCTAGTCTGAAGCCCAATGGAGAAAACCAGAATGTACAGCCAGGCTGTGCTTGGTGTATATAATTTCTGGGCTCCAGTTAGTTGAGACAATTCCTTTTAGTAACACAAACATTGTTTTCATAGACCATCTTCTTCAAAGTCAGGACTTCTGTTTTTCTAGTTTAAAGATTTTCTTATCTCTCTTTGGCAAGTTCCCAGTGTATTTTATTTTGGCTCTCTGGGCCTCTCCACTCTGTTACAGTTTTCCTCACCATGGATATTTGTTATTTTTGTCAGTATTTTCTGTATTCTAAACATTTTAAATTTAAGTTAATTCTATTGGATTTGAAGAATAAATCAACACATTATAGTGTTTTCTGCATTATCTAGTTTAAAAATGTCAAAATGAATGCTTATAGGTTAGTGTTCTTTTTGGTTAAGTTTTTCAAGAGAAAATAATAAGCTTAGCAGTCAGAATCATAAAATCAAGGGATGTTGGAGCTAGTTAGACTTTAATGGAACTGATCTCTCTCTTCCCTGAAGCCACGTTTCTGTGAGTCATGCAGCCACCCTCACAGTACTGGAAATGTAAAGGGTATGTTCAGGATGCACTCACACAAGACAGCAGAGTTATGAGTGTCTGTTTTCATCACTTGGGAAAAATGATTACGGTTGACTTGGGCTTGTTTTGGCATTACAGCTTCTGTTTTATTATGAAAACTGCTGACCTGAGCTTTCTGGTGTGTTCAATGCTTGTAATTAGGCTCACCTCATATAGGCTAAGAGCTACTTTCTCCAGGGGTGATTCTCTAGACCTTTTGCATAAGATGGTAGATCAAAACAGTCCTTTGGTACTTCTCCTCAATATATTTCTCCTTATCACTTCTTTCTATCTGTTTCATCCTTTCAACATTTTACCTGGAAAAACTCAGCATGGCTTTTACCAGAGAGGAATAACCTCCCAGGATACTGAGGTTATTGAGGTGTCACATGAGTAAGGGTATGACTAATGTAAAGGTGCTCACTTGCACAGTTTTGTGAGCGCAGTATCTTTATCCCAGAGTAATCCCTGTTTGGTTTTGTTTTGTTTTTTTTTTTCCTTATAAACTGTTAGTAAGAACATGTGAACAAAAGACACCTTCATTTCTTCTGCTGTACATGCTACTGAGTGATTGAAAAATTTCTGGAAATGACTAGAAGAAGTTTTTTTAACTATTGGATGGATTGGGAAGACAGCTGATAAAGAATTTGAAGTCAGAGATGTATAAAAGTTTATTTAGTAGTAAAAATAACGTTTCCTGAAACAATCAAAGTGGTTTTACTGATGACTTTTAACTGTTTGTATTAAATACATCAGGCTTCTTAAATCAGTAGCGATTGGTACCATAAAAAAGGCTTTCTAAGGGTAGTTTTAATGAACAGTAATTTGATATTAAAAATATTCTAAATAGTTTTATTTTGCACTGCAGGTAGAGATACCAAGATTAGAGCATAATAAAAAATGTGGAATAAATATTCAGGAAAGATGAGACATTCAGTGATCATGGCTGAATCAATTACAACACCATAACTGCATTAATACCCTCAAGATGTTGGATTGAATTCTTGGAAAATCAACCATTAGGTTCAAGAACCAGTACCAAATTTCAGAACCTGGAAGCAAGTTCTGAAACAGTTAATGCCAGCAACTCTTGAAATGGGTCTGATGGATACCTTTTAACTCTGTTGAGTTCCTTTGTACTGAAAATGCTACTTCACAAAGACTACCTGTGTGGTCTAAGCCATACATCTTAAGGTTTGCTACTGAATGCAGGTTCTGAGAGTAGTTTGTACCTCTGAAATGACTTCTACAAATGACCCAGCAGTGGCTAGTGCTGAATGCTAGTATGGGCACTTCCAGCTGCTAATGATACCAGTGGAAACAGTGATGGTTTTCATACCAATTTTCACATAGCTGTGGGTATTTTTGCTTACTTGCAGGTTGAAAGCAGATCAGACCTGTCAGTCAACAGCATCTGGGGAATTCCTGCCCCCTGGAGTCAGGAAACACAATTAGGCTTGCTGAAAATACAATTAGGCTTCCCAGCTGCAGAGCTTTTGAGATGAAAGTTCAGTAATGTTGGTTACATGCTTTTAAACTCCCAGCCTCTTTCAACAACATTTCTGTTTAATTGATAGCTACGAGTTAATGCTGTGTTTGTCTTTGGGAGGGTTTATTCTCTCAGTTGTGTACTTTTATTTTGATGTATTTGCAGTGGTTGATTGTGATACAATTTTCAGAGTAAAGATGAGTAAAGTGTTATTAGCACTGTTGTCTTGTTTTATTCCTTTGATAAGGAATAGTTGTAGTATTTTCTCAATTAATTGTATAAAAATATAATTAAATGTTTGTTCCTTAGTTGAAGAGCTGTTGAGGGGCAGCAAGGCTAGAGGAAAAAATTGTCTATTTATTCTCCCTTATTGAAGGCCGGACAGGATTAGGCTGATGTAGAAAGGCTGACTACAGGATGTGGAGCTCTGCCATGTTTGCTTACGGAAGACATACTAGATGAGACAATTGTCTTTTATCACCAAGAGAAGATTTTTGTTATGTGGTGGTAGTCTTCACTTGAGTTCTGGTTTTGGAGATTTGAGGACAATTGAGCAGATAGTCAGAATGTTCAGGTATGCTCCAAAAGGAGGCCAGACCACAAAATATGTATATCATGAAACCCTCTGTCAGCTCTTCTGTTTTACAGATGAGTGTACCTTCCTACTTTTTCAACATCATCATTCCCATTTGCTTTTACTTGTGCACTCATGGGTGCTTTCTGTGATGATAGTAGAAGTAATACTGATTTTAAAAAAGTAGGGAAATTACTTATCTCTTCGAAAAGATGTTTTTCTGATTATATTCTGTATAGAGGGAAAGGTGAAGTAAATTCATAGTGATGTGGCTCCCGGAGTATCTTGGACTCAGAACAAACACAGACAGATGGTGCCAGAGTGAGTTGATCAGAAGCCTGGGGTGAGGAGGAATACTACTGGGTACAAAGTCTCATCTATGAATAACATTAACAGACGGTGAAGATTCTCGCAGAGCAAAAATGGCACTGTCACAGAAACAAAAGTCCAGTTTTTACTGAGGCCTGTTGGAATTTGGATTTGTCACTAACATGATTCAATTACTTCAAATGTCAGTAACTCAAGTTACTCTTTCTACATTTCACCTTTATCTCATCCTTTAGGAAGTTTTACATCTGTTTGTATATTCTCTGTTTCAACAACTGATTACTAAGAATAGGTTTATTGTAGGAAATGTGTTTTCTTGTTTCAGTGTGAGGATATTAAGTACAGAGAACTTTGATTTTGTCAGCAGGAACACAGTCAGGCCTCTAATCTCAGGAGTACTTTATTCATGTATACAGACCATGTCAGAAAACAGTTTTGGAACTGTTGTGGACACTCCTCCCAGTTATGTGCCTAAGAGCTAAATATGGTTTATTGTTTCTAGTGCAGTGTTCACCAACAGGGTGGAAACCACTAATATTTGTATGTCAAAAATCTGATTAACAGGTAACTTCAGAAACAGCAGCATGTTGTCTATTTCAAGATTAAATGTGAATTTAAAGTAGTAAGCATACTCTAGTCATATTTCATCATACCTAGTGATGTTGCTGCATTCTTCTCTTTACAGTACCTATATTGAATTTATTAAGAAAATATTATGCTATGTGTTCTGTTGGAAACTATTCTTTAAAATATTAGCTATTGGATTTGGGACTCCATTGTGTACATTTCCCATTTCCTAGCTGTCACAATACTAATTACCTACGCACACTAAATGAATATTCTTTCTTTGCTTAGACTTGCAACATTGACGAGTTGTGATAATCCTAGGATCACAACTTTATCTCCTCTGGTGATTTGTTCAGGTATTTGCTGTGATATCACATCCACGCCTTTGCCTCTCTTTTGACTTGACCTTTAGAGGCCAAGGAATGATGAAAGTAAGATGTAGATATAATGAGCTGCTTCTTTGGGTATCCATATTTAAAGAAAGCTCTTGCTTCCACGTGTTGTAGCAGCTTAGTTACAATAGCAGAAAGAATTGGAAATATATCAGTATTGATATTGTGTCATCTTTGATTAGTGATGCCTGGTCAGTCCTGGATACAAAAGACATACAAAGTAAGAATGGCAATTGATTTTTGATCATGATTTATTTTGAACATGATTTGTTTTAGGTGGAATTGACAATGTTCTGCAGTAGGGAGGATAATAAATATTCGTTTTCCCCCAAGATTTTATTCTACAATGTTTACAATTAGGATAGTAGGTTTTTTGCAAAGTCATGGCAATTGAGGGTAACTCTGTGAGAAGAAGCAAAAGGAAAACCACATTATAAAGTAAGACTTTCCTTCTATCAGAGTCTGCCAAGTTTGATTTGCACTGAACCCACTCAGGGATTAGGCCTGCAGATCCTATTATTTAAAAAAATAAAAAGGAAAAAAAAGAAAATAAGGCTTTTCAGCAATTTACATGATGACATAACAATATAGTAATCTATGTGCCCTGATCAAGAATACCAAAAAATAAAATGCATGAACATAGAATCTGTGATGCAGGAGAACAGGTGCTTGATGAGGAGCAGAACTAAGACTTTTTCTTCTTGTTTAAGTGCAATTGTGCTAAAACAAATGTGAGCAAAATCTGTTTATATTTACAACAGTATTCAAGCTTTGTAGGAAAACAGATATTCACAGAGCTGTCAGTGTCCCTTCTCCCTCTGGTAATTCCTGGGGCTGGCTGCTGCTGCTTCCTTCTCTCTGTGGGGTTATGGGCAGCCGAGCATGGGCAGCAGGCCAGCTGGTGGCCTGACTTCATTCTCTTACAACCCTCATGTATACCCGGTAGCTCTGAGCTCTTAATGGTTAATTAATAGGTTTTAATTAAGAGGTTAAAGGATTTCAATATAGGATTAAATTCTGATCTTCTCTCTGACACTGATTAGTTGGGGTAGTTTTGTACAACTACACTTATTTGGAAAACTCCAGCATTATCTGTCAGAAATAGTATTTATACAGCTTTTGACACACAAATTTCTTATCTTTTACCAAACACTTTTTCTTAAATACTTTTAATCTTAAATAAAGAAATACTGCTGCAACCTAAATGGACATATTTTACTTCTGAGAAGCAAAGTTTGAGTTCAGTGCACTTTTTCTATAAAGGGGAGATATAGAGGCATGGATTTAGATACAATTAGTGTGCGGAAAATCATTACACACTTTGTTCACGGATTTACAAAAAGACCCTTCTGCGGGTGAGAACATCTGTCTCTCTGAGCCCCTTCCTCATTAAAAAAAAATTATATTAGCATGATGAAAGTAATTTGTGTTTTAGCCTTACCTCCTGTTACTTTAAAAATATGAGCTGTATGGAAAATAACAGTCTTCTGGGAATTGGCAAACTGTTTCAAGAGACTCTCCCTGTAGAGCACTGCTAGCAATGTGGCTTCACTGGTGCTACTTTTACAGTAAGAATGCTGACACAGTCAAAACCAAGATGCATCAGAAATAATTGCAAACACCACTTCTGGTGGTGATTATTCAGCATCAAACATGTTGGTGTAGTTTGCTTGGGTGAAGTTGAGACAACCATGTGTTGGCCACAACCATGACTTGTGTACACTCGCTTTCCCAGCATTGCTCACATTTATTTCCTGTTTGTTAGAAAAGGAAAATCATGAAGACAGGAACACTCCTGTCACAGAAGTAAAAAGATAGGGGCTACTTAATAATTGAAAATGCTCATGAATGTTGTAAACAATGTGGAATGAACTCATTCTAATCATGATACTGCAATGTCAGGAGGTGTTACATTTCGGAGCCGAGACAGTCTGACCTATTATTTAATGTGTGTTTATTTTGGCTCTGTGTGTAATTGTCCAATGAAAAAGTAATTTTTCCTTTCATAGTAAGGATAAAAATGTTCATCACAGTACCTTAGTTATTTTGGATAGTTCTAAAACTACAGGTGTGAAGTGAATGGCTTCCTATTGTAAGTCAACAGATGATGCAAAAACAGTAACCCGAGTGACTGTGAGAAATACTATCTCTGCTGGAGATGCCCTTTATAAATGTAATAATGTTGCAATGTGCTTAATTGCCTACAACTGAATTAGCCTCTTTTTCTGGCACGTTTGGTACTGTATGCTTTTAAAAGGAAATTTAGAATAAAGTTAAAAAAAGTGTCATTTGTGAAAAAAAGTAAAATATAAGATAAACTGTGAGACTTCTTCTGAGTAAATAATTTAGACAGAACAGTAATTTGTATACTTTTAATAGTAAGGCTGTATGAAAAATAACTTCTAGCAATTAAAATGTTTATAAACGTGTCTCAGATTCCTTAAAACTGATATTTAATAGAATTCCTAAAAATAGCAGTATCAGCAAAAATGTAGAGATAATCAAGGGGCCACTGGATTTCTAATGTTTTTACATTAGTGTAATACTTCTGCTTCTAAACAGCATTCAAGTGAATCAGGAAGAAACATCTAATGAGAAAAATTAGCATGTTTTTATCAGCATAGGTACAAAACATAGAATGATAGGATACAAATATACTGAAAAGGAAACTTTCATGGGAGCCAAGTGTATTTCTAGGAGTTTAGATTTCAAGTGAGAATTTTTGAATAGGGTATGAAAGTTTGTGTACATCTCAACTGTGTACGGAAAATATCCCAACGGAAGTCTTGAGTTTTGCATAAAGCTCATAACATAGTAAGGGTGCTGCAATAGCTGCAAAATAATCCTAATTTTAGATAATAAAGTACTTTTCTGTTAAAAGAAAAAAGTCATGAGATGTTATTTCCTTTCTGTTCAGCAAGGAGCTCTGACCGTTTCTACATTTTTGTGTTTGTTTGTTTGTTTGTTTGTTTGTCTGTTTTACCTGGGGACCTTTTGTGGTTGATTGACTTACAGGTCTAGAGACATTTTGGTTTCTGGTTGGGACTTTCTAGGAGACAGACAACTGCAAGTGGTGATAGCTGAGAGTGTCATGATTCTGGATGTGTATAATGCCATGCCTGATGTGCTTGTTTTACAGCAATACACAGATCTTCCCTGTCCATTGTGCCTTCTCTCACAGAAATTAAGGAGAGATAGTGGTTGTCATCAATATGAGACTGAATGCAGAAAGAAAGTCTCACTATTCCTATGCACAGTTTCTGAAAACTCCATTTTCAATTGTCCAAAGTGCTCAGCAGCAGTAATATATGATAATATTATGGCATCAGCAGAACTGGAGATTCAAATAATATCACCTATTGTAAGACGTCTCTGATGGTGTCCTTTTGAATACTCTGTGAAGCTTGAGCTCATGTTGCATTGTTACCCTTAAAGGAGAGAGTTCTAAAGGTTTCCTTCTGTCACTATGACTATTTTTCCAAACTTGAAACACAATTGTCTGTGAGACCATTTTTTTTCCTGTCAGAATTGGCAGAAATTATTTAAGTGAAGTTGAAGATATCTGGGTATGTAAAGCATGTATTTTGACTGCTTATGGGTTTTTTTATTTTTATTTTTTTTTTTTTTATTTTTTTTTTTTTTTTTTTTTTTTATTTTTTTTTCNTTTTTTGTAATGAGTTAGTTAAAAAAAAATTGACCATAATTATCTGTAGTTTTCACAGTTCCTGGCAGCCTACTTTTGCTGGAAGTTCAACTGCTTGCTCCTGATCTTCATTGTCAGCTGAGGTTCAGTTATTACAGCTTCAGCACTTTATCAAAGCAACTCCTTTGGGATAGTGTGGATTGCATACACAGGGATGAGGCCATGGAACTGGAGATAAAATATTTTTAACTGCATGAATGCGGTTGTAGAATGAACTTGGAGAGTTTCCTTGGAGAGCCGGGCACTTTTTCAATTACAACTGGCATGGTTAATCTTACTTTAAATGAGACCTAAAATTACCTGGGAAGTGTGGGCCTTGTCACAAGGGTAAAGAGCAGAAGGAAAACTACCACTGTTGTGTGTAACAGTATGGATTTAGCTTACCCACTTGATGCTTAAACATTAAACCCAGAGTTGTACTGATATTTCCAGTACAGCTGGATAAGGTAAAGAATTAGATGACAAAATCTATTAAAGGAAAAAATGAAGAATGTTTTTATGGACAAAGACTTAAAAATGCAGCTAACACTGTTTATTTTAGAGTCAAATGAGCAAAACATGGTAGGAATAGACAGACTCACAATGGTTTAAGAAATTATTTTCTAATTTATTTTTTAACTGCATGAGCAGCTATAGAGAATGAGGGAAAATATCCCAGTGTAATCACCATAATATTTGCATTAAAGTTGTGGGAACTTCTGTTGTAACATAGGATTTTAAATAAGATCCAGAAAAGAATAATCAGAACCTTCTCAATTACATTGAAATAAAACAGAGTGGTGTGAAAATATTCAAAGGTGTAAAGTAGTTTCCATATGGACTTATGAAGGAACCTTACTTGTTTACACATGGTTACTTTCATAACCATCAGCTATGAGGAAATTAGGGAGATTTGTCTGAATGATTTGGCCATTAAACTTCTGGAGCAATGTAGTATTATCTTTAATTTTAAATGCCCATATTTCTTATTATCATCAAAGAAGTGTTGGAAAAGATCTTAATAAATTGGATATTTTACTAGATTGTGTCTGTTTAAAACTTAGTTGTGACTTTCTACCTTTATGTCTATTATAGATCGTAAAAATAGAATAAATAATTCAGTAAAAGATGAATTTTAACAAACAAGAAACAATTAGAAAGATAACACATCTCAATTGAATCTTGCAATTTTTTAGTTTGAACTACTGAGGAAAAGGTAGAACCAAGTATCTGTTTGTTGTTCTGAGGAAAACGAAGTAACAGGTACAGCCAGGAGCTACCTACTTCCTTTTTCCTTTTCATGCATCTTGTCTGGCTTTATTTAGATATCATTAAACCCACCCAGAAATATGATAACATTAATTGTGTCAGTCCTTTGTAGTCCATATGTTTATCTGCTTCATGTTCACTTTTTCTTGTGTTCACAGGACTATCGTTCTTAGCTATTGTTCCCTGCTCCCCTGTTAACAAAGAGCAGTTTCATTGCTGCTAATAAACAAAGTTAATAAACAAAGGCTGCAGTTTTATTCAATACTGAGCATTATAAAGAGAAAAATAATAGGTAAGGTAATCCTGTCTGTTCCAGGTAGGCTTTTTGTCTACCTGGTGTGTTTTCTGTTGATTTATTTACAGACTCATTTCCTCATTTATTAAAATGCAGGGCCTTTTTTTTCCACATTCTTTTGACATTTTTTTTTAAACTGCGTTTCTGAATGTATTAAATTAAACTAGTCAGTGACATGACTTCATCTGTAGTTAAAAATTTATTTAGGGTCATACTACAATAATTAATTTCTTCTGATGTCAGGAAGAGTGCAATGGGAGAATATTTTCTATTTTGTGAGGCAAGTCAAATAAACTGAACAAAGTGTGATGCAGTGTGACCTGTAAGCCTTTGCAGAAAGCCCTGGTAAGTGGGGAAAAGAGAGAATGGAGCCAGGCTAGCTTGAAGGCATCATATTGGCCATGTATTTCACTTCTAAGAATAGCCTGGTACGAGGTTCCCACCACAGAGAATATTTGGGTTCATTCTCCAGCATGAGGCAAATGATGTTAGGTCATAACAGGACATCTTTCCCCTGCTCCCTTGCGTGGAAAACAGAGACTGTAACAGAGATCTGGCAATTTTGGATGCTCATTAGCTCTGATATAGTTGGCTTTTCCCACTTGCATTAGAAGTGAGCAGCAGCACTGGTAAAAACCAAGGGCAAGATAATTTAGCAGCCACTCTCCTTATTTTCCATTCTCTTAGCTCTTTTTTTTTTCTCTTCAGCATTTCAGGCACAGTCAATGTAATTCACTTAGATTTAGAATATATATATATATGCACTTAGACAAAAAATGTATGAATTTTACAGTATTTTTTTCAGGGAAACTGTCCAAAGACATAATGTTCCATTTGTATGAACTTATTTTACCTCTATCTGTGCCCTTTTTTACCTAGGATCCAGACTTCGGCCATCTTGTGTTTTTTCTTTTGGTTTGGTTTGGTTTTTCTTTTTTTTTCCTTATTTTTTAGTTTATTTGAATTCAGTATTATATTGATAAATACTTCACTGATTGAGAGGCAGGTAGTATTTTTCTTAGCATGAACGAAGTTATTTATTTTTTAAGTAAGTAAATCTTTCACTATGTTTAGGGCCTCCTTATTCTCTGACTAGTCAATTCTGTAGGCTCTTTAAAGATGTTCTGCACTTGAAATTACATCATTGTTCCTCTGTGTCTATTTCATGTTAATGGATATCAAAGTAAATATTCCTTAATAGATTAGAGTTTAGAAAATATGAAAATTGTGGTTTCTCTCCTAGGTAGCTCCATCTGTAAACAAACTCAAACCATAATAGGTGAAAAAGCTAAAAATTTCAGATTTGTTTCTATTGACATTTTCAGAAGGATTTACTCTATGTTAAGAAAAAAGTCACAGTGAAATATCTCACTATTTGACAATGCTGAATAGGGCTGTTATTATATGGCTTATATTTAACATTCTTTTCCTAAACAAAATACTGAAAATGCTAGGAAAAATCTATTAATCTATCTATTAACTTTTAAAGTGGGGAAAATACATTTCCTACCTGAAAAAACTTAGTGTGGAGTTAATTTTCTGCTACATTCTTCACTTAAACATATAAAAATCAGATTATTTATGCCAAGTACAACTCACAGGAGGGACTATGCACACTTTTGAGATAAGGTTGGGAGTTATTGTTTCTGCATAGATTTCTTGGACTCAGGACAGGTAGAAATTCAAATGAATTGGATTTTATGGTATCTTTCTGTTTCAAAAGAAAAAGTTGTGAAAGTTTAGCTAAAACTGGTACTTTCAGCAGGAATCAAAGTAAGCACCTCTGACTAGCTCTTTTCAATACTGTAGATTTCTTCTACTTATTGTAAATTCCAGTGCATAGATTAAAAAATAGCATTTTTACTCGCCAGATGTATTTTTAAGCCCTTTCAATTTGCATTCTCTGAATGTATCAATCTAAAGTCTAAACTTAGACATTTCACTTAGATAGGTGCCCGTGAAGTTAAACCTATTGACAGTAGAAAATAGTTAATTTTTATTTGAGGACATCAGACAGTTAGAAATAATACATCAATTCCAGTGAGACAGTTGAGATCTTGCCAGCAAGAAAGTAAAAGTTCTGTGAATTGAGTGAATGTTTCTAGAGATCTCTGCTGACATCTACTTTCTGTCAATATTTCATTTTCACTGATGTGAAAGCTGAAAAGTGTTAATTGTGAGTGGCTTCAATAATCTATTTGTGTTACCTGCCTGGGTATGATAACCCATTAGTTTCAAATAGAATTGAATGTGATGTTTTTGTTTGAAGGTGGATTTGAGTCTTTGGTTGCTTAATAATTTTCTTTATCTGGTAGTCTCAAAGCAGAATTGTGGTCCTCTGAAGAGAAGTTTTGTGTGATGCCCTTTCTCATTTCAGTTGAATACTGGCACAATCATAATTTTTCAATTAAGAAAAGTCCTATTTTGCATTGCTGAACACTGGTGTGGTTTTTTTTTTTTAAATTTCTATTTTACTGCCTACACATATCTGTTTCAAAGCATAAACTCAAGGTTTTTCTGCCCTTAGAGTTGAAAGCAAATTTGAGTTCATTGGTCAAACTTCGAGAGTGCTATTCTCACAGTTTATAAGAAACATAAAGAGCTGGGTGTTTTCCTGTTAGTAAAAGTGGTCACGTTTTTTCTTTTCAACACTGCTAAGCCAAATAATTCTTGTTGAATATTTTTCCTTATGATTCTGCTTGGGCTTATACTTCATACCACTTATCTGATTCCATAAAGCCCTTGCCAATTATGTAACAACAAGAATGTTCCTTGAAGAGAGTCTCTGAACTGACCTCCTGCTCAAAGCGTGGTTTATTGCCAAGACTCAGTTAAGGCAACTGGAGCTCTATCTGGGCAAGTTTTTAAAAGCTCCAAGCATAGTGATCCCACAGTGTCTTGGGGCAAGTTTTTCAGTGCTGTGTTGGCTTCCAAATGTACATGCTTCTTCTAATGCCCAGCCTGAACCCTCTCAAAAAATGCCATTTTAGAGCCTTTTGCTGCTTGATTTGGATTTTGACTACCAGGAAGAATTTGGCTCTGTAATTTTTCTTTTCAGGTAATGTTTAGATTAGATAGCTAGTTTCAGACAGGTGTTAAATCATTCCTTAGTCCATTCCTCTTCACTGGATTGAGCAAAGACATGATCATTTTCTTTTTTGTTGACAAACTGGATTTGACAAATGTGTCCAATCTGTCCACATCCATCAATAAGAGGCAGACACCAACCTGGGTGCAATAGTCCAGGTGCAGCCTTGCCAGTGCCAGTCAAAGGGAATAAATAACTTCCCAGAATCTGCTGCTCATGCAGCTCATGCTAATATGGACCCATATGTACTATGTCGAATTTGTAATGCAAGCACACACACCACTGGCTCATTGCCTGGTTTCCACCCTATTTTCCAGGGCTTCTTATCAGCAGAGCTGCTGTTGAGCCTGCTGTTTCCCGGTTGTCTATAACACATGGGGTTATCCACATGAGAGTAGTATCCATGAAGAAGTGGCTGTACTTAGTAACAGGTTAGCTGGCACTATTGTAAAAGCAGGAACTTCAAGTGTACAGTACAGGGGAGAATGTCATATGCCCCCAGACAGTCATTGCCACCAGCAGAAAAATTGTTAAATGAATGGACTTGGCAGAACTGAAAGTGAACAAACCCTTTTTGAAGCCTGCATTAAAGCCACATCTGTGCTGTGTGCCTGGGAATACGAAATGAGGCAAGTGCTACCTCTGTAATAAAACTTTGAGAGAAGTGTAGCCAGGAAATGAGAAGGGGCTTCTACACTTCCATCTGTCCTAAACATCCTGGATTCTTTCTTAACAGTTGCCCTTCTAATGGTAGATTTTAAGCAGATTTAGAAATTTCAGAAACATTTATGTGAACTTCTGGGAGGCAGGTATCGTTTCAGAACTTCTTGTCAGTAATTTTTTAGGTTTGGTAAAATGCTGAAAGTTTTAGAGACATTCTGCAAGGGAGGAGAAAATTAAAACTTCAGAAGGATAATAAAATGTCAATAATAAACTTGCTTTTCTTACTTTCCTTTGGCATGGATCAGGAGAGACTCACAACTTGCTGCTTTTTGACTAGTATTGAATTTTTCATTTCTGGAAAGGTGTGGGCAATCAGGGAAAGCAGAATTAAATTAACTCCGTTCTAGAACAAAGAAAGTATCACTTTCTATTGGCAGAGCAATCCAAGTTCTTACAAACAGTTGCTTCTCACACTGAGAAGACATCTATGAAGTTATCTTGGATACATTGTTTAAAAAAAAAAAGGTTGTCTATAAGTCATATATGTCTTATATGGTCTTATAAGCTTCATGAACTTCACCACTGTAAGTGTCAGCAGATACAAGTGTGATTCAGGGAAGGAATTCTCACAAGAGCAGGACTTAAATAGGAGTTTCCCAGACTAAATTTTCATTATTGTTGGTGTTTTTGTAAACTCATGCCAACTTCTCCTTTTCTTCTAAAATTTATAGCAGTTGTTAAAGTACATACTTGTATTTTTGAAACAAATGTAGTAAAGGAGAGACTTTGCATCAGTACAGATAGATGGCATGTTCTATAGATGCCATTGCCAAAATACATCTATATAAGGGTTATGGATATGCATTGCTGAGTTTTCTACTTAAATGAGCTGTTAATTATGATTTAATATAATTTTCTGGATTTACAAACAAAACAATCCCTATCATGTCTAAAAATAAGCCTTTTCATTGTGGATAAAATTTTGGCCTGAAATACAACTCTTGTGCAGAACCCATTTTTTTCACTACTAGGAAGACATTGAGGTGCTGAAGTGTGTCCACAGAAGGGCAACAAATTTGGTACAGGGTCTGGAGTCCTATGAGGAGCAGCTGAGGGAGCTGGGGTTATTTAGCTTGGAGAACAAGAAGCTCAGGGATGACCCTATTGCTCTCTACAAGTACCTGAAAGGAGGCTGTAGCCACGTGGGGATCAGGCTCTCAGGTAACAAGTGGTTGGATGAGAGGACATGGCCTCTAGTTGCACCAGGGGAGGTTTAGATTGGATATTAAGAAAAAATTCTTCATGGAAAGAGTTTTTAAGTATTGGAACAGGCTGTTCAGGGACGTGGTTTAGTCACCATCGCTGGAGGTATTTAAAAGAGTGTGGATGTGGCATTTGGGGACATAGTTCAGCAGTGAACTTGGCAGTGCTGGGTTAACAGTTGGACTCAATGATCTTAAAAGTCTATTCCAACCTGAACTATTCTATGAATCATGCATGGCTCTTGATCTCTTGCATTAACAGAGTAACTCACTGGATATAGGGACTGTAAATTGTAGTCTTGGGATACTTGAGTTTGGTTCCCAGCTCTGAAGTTTGCCTTGGTACTGGTTCCTTTAATTTCCCTAGTAAGTGAACTCCTGAACCCCTCAGGCAGCAATGTTCTCAGTAGAAAGATGACTGCAGCCAACTTGAACAAAATGGAATTTTATTTTGCATTATGTTTTCTGAAAAGTATACATGATACAGTTTTTGCTAAATGTCTTTCAGATACTGTGCTATTCTAAACACCTAATTATTGCTGTGTATTTTTAGCTTAAATTTTGGCTTAAACCTGTGCAGGCTAGATGGAAAAAAAAAATTATCTACAAAATAGATGAATTTTTAAAAAATTAAATTCCTAAAATGAATACTCAGTATTTTGTTTCGAGTATGCATATACATCTCAGGTGGTTCTGCTTAGTAAATAGAACACATATTGTGTCTAACTGAATATTTAATGGATTCTTGTCTTCTCTGTTTAATTTTTTCTGACAGCTATAAATACATATAGTATTTTTCTCAAAACAGAAGATGTAATAATGAACAATTTTGGCAGATGATGCTGTTTCCTATTAGAACAAGGATTTTGGAAAACTACTCCGTATAACCTTGAAAAGTTTATACTTTAAAGGAAAAGTTATGACCTTTACATAGATTCTTGTGCCCAAGAGGAAGCACAAGTGGAATTATTTCAGTACATGAGGCTTAAGATTTGGCAAAAGCCTTGTGCTTTTTATGCATCAGTGAGACTGGTAAGCAAGTAATCATACAAACAAAGGCTGTAGATTATAAGGAAGCCACAAAACTGAATGCAGCCTAAAAATAAACTTGGAGTTCAGCATAGATAATATGCTTTAAATGAAGAATGCAATGTTAAGCAAAATTAAAAGGCAGGCAAGGTCTCAGAGATTACATGTGTTATTGATGGAAGGAGGCCAGACTACCAACTACCAATTATACAGCGTTGTCAGAGTAAAACGCTGAAATGTGCCAGGTTTCCAGACTTCCAAATTTTTTTCAACTTCATTCAGCTTTTGCTTATTAGTAACTCGTGTCCTGCCCCATTCAGCAAAGAGCACTCAGCAGTGAGCTCTTTTGAAGCAGGGAGAAGGCCAAGGAAGCCCCTTACTCCTGGCTGCCCAAATGGCTTTTTGGGCGATGCCAACTCTTCCATCGCTCCCGCAGAGGTCTCAGACCAGCCCCTCTCCCTGCTCTGCTGCAGGCCAGAAGGCTGCTGCAGGTGGGGAAGGGATGGAAGCGAGGGAAAAGGGAGCCACTGGTGTTGGGAGTCCACACTGCCGGGCCTGAGGACAGCCTGTGGACTCAGGATTGGTCTTGAAGTGACAACAGCAGGTACACAGAAAAATGACACATCAGCAAATGAAGTGTTTCCCTCTTCCTGGGAAAGGGTCAGTGGCAGCTGGGAACTCTGGCAGCAGGTTAGAGGAGAAGCATGACTCCAACCTCCTGTCTTTCCTGCTGGAGAGAGGGAGCTGCCTGCCTGTTCCTACAATTCCTTTCTGGTCTAACGTAAAATACATTCTATGGGGAGTTTCCTGAAAAACAAAGTAATCCCAGCAATTCTTGCCATAGGTGTGAATATCCACGGTAAAGAACTGCTTGAGTTAATTTTTAACTGACTCGTGTAATATTTATTTTGGTGTATGCCTCTGAAAATTCTGATGAAATAGTTTTGCACCATTAATTTATACATGATCTATATAAAGGATATATTTATGCTTAAGGAAGTTGGTCCCCTAGATTTAGTTTTTTCTAGGAGGTTATTTTTTGTTCCAGCTTATGATTCATGTGTGTTTTTTATTAACTTAATCTTAAGATTCTCAAAAAGAATAATTCTAAAGAAAAATAAATGCCTTTTGCAATTTTATTTTCTTGTCTCATATTACCTTTTCAATGTTTCATAAAAAGTGCTTAGTTCTTTGGGTTTTGCATAAACTTATTCAAGGAACTAAAAAATCTGCCTAAATTAGATTAATAACTTTTAATTTACTAAACTTCACAGTCTCTATTGCAAAATTAGGAAAGTTGAATTTCATGCTAAGAATTTAAATATCACTGTTCAGACTCTTTTACATCACAATGATAAAAAAAAGAGAGAAGTCAAAGTTTGTTTTTTTTTTTCTCAATGGGTTTGAAACTCTCGTGATATTCAATGTCACCCTTTCATCTTTTAAAGATGGGAAAAGCTAAAATATTATGGCTATTTACAATGAAAATTAAATTTCCCATGACATCATTTACCTTTAGAAGTAGGGCTTTTGAGAAAAATCCCTATTGTTATAGACCATGAAACCATGTGTCTGTAGCTTTGGTCACCATGAGACACTTCCCATTATAATGAATAGACATTTGATGATTGCAGACTCAGAAATATGGATGAATGAACATGATGAGTTAACACTGCAGTTCTGTACACTCATGGCCACTGACTGCATTGGTTTCTAGTTCTGGAAATAGGTGGTAAATGTATGTGTGTATCTTAAGCAATTTTTCCTGGATTTTACCCCTAAGGCTGTCTTCTACTTTACATTTTGCATGAGATGACAGTTCCTATCCAATTATATGAATGGCTTAAATGATTTATAATAGCTTGTTAAGATGAAGGAACTTACTGTAGGCTTAAACCCAGTGATTGAAAAGTCATTGAAAAAGCGTTTTGGAATCATGATTCTATGCAGTATTAGATAAATGAAGATAAGCTAGAACAAGAAAAGATATTTGCATCTGTCTGGTGGTATTAGGTAAAAGGACACTTTAAAGAATGAATTGGATTTTTGTTTTCCTTCTCTTAACCAGTTTATTGTTTAGTACCATGGGCTCTTGGACTGCTTATCCTGTGTTTCCAGCTGTTGTATTTGTATTAAAAATCTGGTCCCATCTTAAAGCAAAGTGGCATCTGTGTAACGGCTGGACTGTGAGCTGAATGTTATCAATGTTGAGCTTCCTCCTAGAGTTTAGTTATAATGAAAAAGAAATAATTCTTGAATGTAACACTTCTGGAGCATAATAAATTAAATATATTTGTGTTACTACAGTATTTCTCTCTGATTTGTAAAAATGATTGTGGTTTAGTGACTGTGAAGTATTTGTGGGCAAAAGTAAACAACAACTAATGATCTCTTGTCTTCTGCAGAAAATTACATCAGCAGTTTGAGATGTATAAGGAGCAAGTGAAGAAGATGGGTGAAGAATCACAGCAGCACCAGGAGCAGAAGGGTGATGCCCCAACCTGTGGCATCTGCCACAAAACAAAATTTGCTGATGGCTGTGGCCATAACTGTTCATATTGCCAAACTAAATTCTGTGCGCGCTGCGGAGGAAGAGTGTCTCTGCGCTCAAATAAGGTATGGAGTTATGAGAGTTTAAGGGCAGGCTTCTCCTAAACTCAGTATCTCTTACTCATGGCTTATGAATCCGAATCACATAACTACTGAAATGGATTTCCTTTCAGGAGACAATGATATCTACTTCACGGGCTTTTAAGAGATCTGTCATAATTTCATCTAATTTCCATTTCCAACTGCATATGAATTTGTGATTATGGCTTTTAAGTTAATACATTTCATTTTTTGACTAACAAACTCATGCAAGTACATTTCTTTGATTGGAAGATAAGTCTCTATTTGAGAAACAGAAGTATATCTAGTGAGCTAGTGATGCTAATATTGAGACATTGCTTTTTACAAAATAGAGCAAGGATTCGTTTCTTTCCTGCTTGCCTAGGTACTTCTGTACAAGCTTATTGTAAAATTAATATTAGAACAGTATATATAATATAATACTGTGCTTTTAAATATTTATTATCTATTATACAGACCATGCATATTTATATGTGCATACACATGCAAATCTTAACCTATATCTGGAAAATAGTTAAATACACTAACATATATTGCTCTGTATAAGCTTGTGGTTATTGTATAACAACTGGTAATGACGCCTTAAGTTTTAGCTTTCATGATTTCAGATTCTGTACTGCTTAAGTGTGTAGTTCTAAGTCTCATATTAAGTGCTAGTAAGCTCTCTTCACAGAGTAAGTAGACAAAACAAATCTTTTCCCGTTGGAAACCAAGGACAACTTTCAGGCCCAAAAGCATAAACAACAGTAGACCAAAGAGAACAAGAAAGATAAGACTCCAAATCCTGAAGCTGTAATTAGACAATTAGACCCCAATATGCAAATGGACCAAAACTTATAAAAATGTAAACCCTCAAGACCTCAGCAGCCATTTTGTAGTCATTTTGGGTCTGTCTGGGGCGCAGCCCTGGTCAGACTCTTGTTCTTTTAATAAATATCTACTTTATTCTCTAACTTTGTCCAGTCTCTGTTTCAAGTCAGCCTTTCCAAGGCAACAGTAAACCAGTAATCTGAAGTCTTAAGCTGAATGATAGAGTAAAATATTCAGCACAACTGATGTAATCACAGAGAACTCTTCTGAGATAATTTTAGTTAACATTTTAGATAAAATGTTCAGATCTGATACACAGAATCTTTCTCAAATTCTGACAGATACTTGTAGAAGACACAGCAAAGTTCAAGAAGCATTATACTAATCTTTTGTGAAAATACTTAGAATACAAAATTAGTCTTCTGTAAACAAAACAATATTTTATTATTTTAATGTTTATGTAATTTTTAATATAATTTATTTCCATGAGTCAATTTTTTTCAGTAATACACTCATTGCAAATACCATACAATTGCTAAATATTTTCTTTTGTAAGGTAGGAGACAATAGTATGCATGTTATGTATTTCTCTGCCTAAGATTGAAAAGTAGGTTTAAATAACAGGCTGAACTTTTTGATAAACAAAGTATAAAATAATAAAAAATATAAAAATGTAATAATAGTTCCTGATGATTAAAGTAACTGAGATTTTGTGTAAATGTCTCAAATTGCGTTGGTTTTCATTAAGGTAATTTAAAAATGTTGCCTTCAGTAGGTTCACTTATTTTAATTGGGGTTTTTTATAACTAAGTCTTGTTGCTAGTAATAAGAGAGATAATAATTTCTGTATTAATTTCATCTGGTTATAAAAGCCAGTTAGGACAGATATTTGAGTCATTATGCTTACATCCTTAGAAACATATAATTAGGAAGAATGCTTCATTTCCTAATGAAACATTCTGATACACCATTTAGACTCTTGAGATGGATCATCTGAACTTGACAGATATATGTCTGACTTCTCTTGACAGTTTTCCAATGAGATTCTGCCACAGAGTCTTAGATAATTCCACTGCTTCACCATGCTGACCACAGATAGCTTTTCTTACTGTCTAACCTAAATCTGTCTTTCAGTAAGTCGAGTTCTCCATTCACTCTGAGACTGTTCTGCAATGCTTCTCAGTTGGCATTTTTTCCCATTACTTTTGCTAATTTAGTGCAAGGCTTTCCTGCACCTCATTCATTTTTATTCTAGATAATTTATGACTATGGTCAACAGAGTATCTCTAGACTGATCTCCTGTGAGGCTTTGCTGCTGAAAATTTTCCCTTAAAAAAACCCTGACCATTTATTCCTGCTTTTTCTCTTTCAATAATTAAGTTTTCTCATGGATGAATTTATTCCTATCCATGGCAGCTGAGATTCTTTAAAAGCCTGTAATCCCAACTGAGCAATAGGAATAAATCCCATTTTCTCACTTTTTCTGTGACTACTTGAAAGCATTCTAAGACATGTAACATACGTGAATTCTCTCTACTAAAGCCATTCTGACTTTTCCATATTTTATGATAATTTATTCATATGCTTGCTAATTTTATTCTGTATTTGTATTGCTAAAAATCTGCCCAATGTCGATGTCAGACTCATTTGTCTATTCAATTGATATAATGTTGAAATTCCTTGAAAATATTTTGGTATTTTTGCCATCTTTTATACTTCTTATCAATGAAAGACTGTATTACTACAGTTAATAATTATTTTAGAATGGAGATGCTTTACACTAACTATAATTTAAAAAATTGTTAATTTTTTTGTTGACTCACTTTATAGCTTCTCTTCCTGAAATATCAGTTCAAAATATGTCCTCCAGTTTATTCGGCATAAAACAATATTCTAGAGTAACTACCTTCCTAATCACTGTGAAAATGAAGAAAAAAGGTCTCATTCAGAAAGACGGTGGCAGACTCCTATTTATGCCCTGCTTTATGCCTACACCGATTATTCTAAGTATTTTGGTCTACCAGAATTCATTCTTATCTCTCCTCTTTTCTGAATACAACTTCAGTTTCTTGAAGGATGACTTCTAATAACTTCCTATTTTAAATCTGCTTTTTTTTGTCTTTGTAGACATTTTTGACACTATATATCTATATCTATATCTATATATATATATATATCTCTTCTTTGGACCTCATATAAAGTGATACACTGTCTGAAATGTCGGTGGATCTGTTTGAGATCTTCATGATATCAAGTTTCAATCTAAACTTTTGCCTTTTACTCCAGATTCTGTTCCTAAATTGTTTAGTTCAGACCAGTATTAGCAGCATGCACCTCAGATGAAGGAGAATTGCAAAAAATATTCCTCTTTCAAAGGTCTCAAGGCTGACTACTGCTTACAAGGTTCATGGCCATGAGTAGGAGCAGGGAGTGGAGGTGTTTTGACTGTTGTTAGAGCATTAGATTAGGTTTCTCAAAATGTTTGGATGATTTATTCCTTTTTCAGTCTCATTAAAGTGCCTTAAATATATAGGCATTAGCATTCAGTTCAAGCTGTACAAAAATTATCATTATGTGGGAGTTCCTTCTAGCTCAAACAAATAAAAACTATAATGGTGGTACTTTTGCTTCTGTACAATTTATTATCTTGGTGAATGGTGTATTTGGGTAAATGTGGGCTTAAATTTCATGGGAGTAAAAAACCTTAAATAGTCATCTTTTATGTTTATGAACAGTTTCAGATTGATTAAAACTGAAATAATAAATCATGTGAGAGCAAGCAGTAATTGTTCTTAGTAATAAGAGTACCACTGATATGTAAAGTATACTCCTTTTCTTTAATGATATACTAATTTATATAGGGAAATGCACATTGAATGAGTCAGTAGACAGCAGAATGAGGTTTATGCAGATGAGAAATCTAAATGCTAAAATGTTGGAAAAATACAGCCTCCAGATTGACAACACATTGTGTGCAGTGAATATAAATTTTAACACCTCAGAATGGCAGTTCACTAAACCAACCTTTCACTTGTACAGAAAGAAAAAAATACTTTTTTGAAAAGTTAACTTAATGCATGCTGAATACCTTCTTTCAGGGTATTTGGCAACTTACTATCACTTGGAGCCACTGAAACATCCTTCTTTCTTTGTCTTTGAAGAATTAAAGTAAGAGATTTTCAGTTGTTTTCCAACAACAACAACATGGGAAATGTGTAAGGTGTAAGTAGGGAACTTCTCTCAGTTCCCCTGGTGCAGTGCAAGTTTGCATTCTGATTATTTGACTAGGGCTGTTTGATTTTGAAAAAAATATCAAGTTCCCTTTGCTGAATGGTTCTAACTGCAGGACTTGCAATGTGATCATCTGCATGGAGTTGCAACACAAAATTGTAGCCCATGCATTTTGGTAATGCACAATCCATTTCATTCTGTTGAGAATTAGCAAGTAGCGAAGAATTAGTCTGCCACAATCAGGTTTTCTAAGTCACTAGATTTGGAATAAACGCCATGATTTATATTGCATACAAGTACGTTGATCTTTAGGAGATGTGGTTTGACTTTGCATTTCTCTACAAAAGATGCATAACTGCAAAAATGAGGAAAGGACTCCTCTGAACTGTTTGTGTGGTTTTTCTTCTCAGTTTAATCTGTGTAACATCTGTAAAAATTGATAACCTGCAACTGTGTTCATCTCTCTGGAGAACAAGTATCTCTGAGAAAAGAGAAAGTCAGTGGTAAATTATTCCAAAAACATTCCACTTCTTATTCAGAAGTTGAAAATTCCCAGTTGGAGGATGTAAAAGTTATGCTTCTCATTAAGATGAGTGTCACATCTTAGTCTCCCCACAGATAGAATAAAATTTGTATTATCAGATGTATTGAAGACTTCCAATCTTAAATCTGGTCCTGATCATATTGGAACAATGCTAATGCCATAGGAACATCTGTGATAGTTAAGACATTTCTAAATGGTGATCATTTAGAAATTATCAAACCCCCCCATTTTATTTGAGGTGATCAACCTCTTTATTCTTTTGCAAGTTATACCCAAACTTACCTGGATTATAGTTCAGCTCGTGTACTTCATGGTCCTTAGTAGCTTTCCCCACTCCTTTCCTGGGGGAGTTTGGCTTCTCAGATGTGGCACATCTGTAACCTGGGATCAGCCTTGGGGAAAGAGCTGTGTGAGGATGATTTGCAATGAATCAGTCAATAAATCAATAATAAATCAATTGCAATAAATCAGGACCAGCCTTGGTCCCTGCCTCAGCCATGCAGCTGCCTGGATTGTTCCCTCGCTGAGCCGAATCTACAGGCTTGGCTTCCTGGATTGCTCAGCTCTGCCTCATCTCCATGGACCTTGCTGGGGACCTGGATTCTTTGTTGGCTCTGGACCCCATCCTTGGGTTGCCCTTGGGTGCATGCTGTGGGACAAGGTCTGCAGGTGGGAGCATGACCTGCCCCGTGCCACCCTTTCTGCCTTCTCCTGGCCCTGGCTGAGCTGCTGACCCTGCTTCTGCTGGGACAGTACGGAAGTAGTGCTGCCCCAGCATAACCCTTCAGCAAAACACGTCTTCAAATTGTTGCATTTAATGCTAAGAGTAAAAAACCTTGCACAACTACCATTTTGAACCAGGAGATATTGCTCCTTTCCAGTCTGTAAACTTGCAAACTAATGCCTAGCAGAACTGATATTCAGAATCTGCATTTCTGTATTGATTCTTTGGAGTCTCTTGATTGTTAAAAAACACCTGTGATTTTAATACCAGCTATATGGGTGTGATCATTCCCTTCAAATGACAACTGCACAAACTATTTCTGCTATTAATTTTATTTATTTGAAACTATTTACATTTGATAGCTCTTTTGATCTCAATAAACAGCAAATGATGGTCTCAGTTTCAACAGAGGCTACATGTTTGAACTCTTCACTAATTTAAAGCTTTCATAAACCTTAGAGATTGTTATGATCCTGATACAATGAAGAACTCACAATTTTACCCAGACTTACAATTTTAGGCAATTAAAGTGAGAAAAATACAGTCTTGAAGAGTAGCTTTGGCTCCAGTCAGATGCCAGATTGACCTTGTAACAGATATTTTAAAAAAAGGATAAGGGATAAATACTGACTCATTCTAGTTTTGAGTATAGGATGGAATTCCACTAATTTTGCTAACATTTCTGTGTGTCTGAATACTCATGGAGACAAGGCCTTTCTCCTTAAAATATACCTGCATTTTCATGTGGAACAGGACAAGTACCACTGTTCTTTGAAAACTGAATTGAATGATTTCTCTAATGTCTTTGCTATTAAAATGCCTGACTAGGCTGTCTTTCATATCATCAATCATGTCATTGCTTACTGTGTACTGCTGTGAACTCAAGAATGTTTGACTGTGTGTGTGGAGGAAGCTGAGAGCCTGGAGGCTGTCTTAGGTGTTTGGTAAAGTGTAATGGCATGTCTTGAACTTCACACGTCTTTATATTTTGTAGCTTGTTTCTGAAAAGAGATTCTTCATTCTGGACATTATTCAACATAGGTTGATTGTGTGAATCAAGTCTTGGTTAGCGTTATGATCAAAGTATGAATTACAGGATTTTGAATTATGCTTATGGATTATAATTCTCTAGGATACTAGAGTGTATTTCTTCAGAGATGAGGATGAGCAATCAAGGCTCTAGGTGTTTCCATATAAAATCTCTGGACACTACTTTCTTACTGCAGTGGGACAGGAAGCCATGCTAGGAAAGTATGAGACCACCTGGTACTGAGCAGAAAACTATGTCTATGCACAGAGTGATAATGCACGGATCTCCTGTGATTTAGATAGTTTCTTATGCTATTTACTATTTGTATAACTGAGAATACCACGGAAACCCATAGCATCTTTAAAATACTTCAATCTTTTGGCACTGAACATAGGATCATAGAATAAATTGGGTCAGATGGGATCCATGGAGGTTTTTCCAGACCAATCTCGAGCTCCATGCAGAATTAACTTCAAAGTCAGGTGAGGTTTTTAGGACCTTGTTCAACTGAATTGTAAAAATCTCCCAGGAGAGAGAGTCCCTAACCCCATTGGACAACCTCTTTCAATGATTAACAACTCTTGTGATTTTCCTTTTTTCTTACATGCAATACAATCCCTTAATTGTTTCATTTTGTTTATTATCTCTGCATCTTCAAGAAAATTCTTTGTGTTTCCTATAGCTACACTTCAAATAGTTGAGGCATGCAAGTAATTCCTATCTTCCCACATCCTTCCCTAACCCAGCATTCTTTAGGCTAAACAAGCCTGTTGCCCTCAGTTTCTCCTTGTATACTGTTTGTTTTATTTCCTGATTGTCTTGTTTGGCCTCTGTTGTATTCTCTCCTTTTTTGTTTGTAACTTTAGGACTGGAGGGAACCTAAGCCTTCTATAAGATGTTATACATGTTATAAAGTTACATGCCATACAGGTACGGGAACAACAAATCTATAAAATTAATTGCCACCCTTTTTTGGTAAGCAGTTGTATTCCCAGCACAGCCAATGTTTAACCAAGTGCCTAGATTTAGTCTTTGCATTGGCATGTGAAATTAAAATACCAGATAAAAATCATCATTCTTCATTCACTAAAATAGTGAAAATTTTTGACTGAAAATTTTTTGAATATTTTTTTTCTAAAGCATTATTCCATTTACAGTTTTTGATAGCTAAAAAGATAATTTCTTCAAGGTAAATAACCAATAGGAATGTTTGTATTTAATATTGATGGGTATGAAAAAGAAAGTATATGTGTTATAGACCTGGCATGACATGCAGTAAACGTTTGGACAAACTCTATCTCCTTGTGCTTTATAACTCCAGGATTTTAAAGATTTCTTGAATGACTAACATGTAGTTTTGCCATTTGAATACTCTCTATTTGTCTGTAGTAAACAAACATTCTTAATTTCACTGAACTCTGCAAGTGCAAAGCATTGATGAATGCTAATCGTTTGCAGTACTGGGGTCCAAGGTATGAGCTAAATGCTGCATCCTTTTGATTAGATGACCCATTTATTTGTGAAGATAATTCAGGCATGACTCCCAAATTATTTTTATGAAAATAATTCCAATTGAGCATTTTTTTGTACAATTTTTTTTATTATAAGAGTTTCAATTTCACTCATGGAAAGATCATAAAACTTATTAAAATTAGTTATTTTTCACTATATCTCCTTGACCACAAGGGAAAATAAGAAAGATATTTATTACTTCCTTTGATATTTATTTGTTTATCTCATGAAAAAATTCTAGTACTTGCTTTCAAAATGGAAGTGACTCCTTATTTGTGTGTGTTTTTTTTTCCCCTGTCCTTTCTTTCTTGCTTTCGTGGATATGAACTCCAGGAGGACAAAGTGGTTAGAGCCTTTTTTCTGTTTAAAGTTGTTTTCTTTTATGGTAGACTTATTTCCTGCCCTACATTTGCTCTCATTTACACATCTGTAATTCCTGCTGAAGGCAAGGGGAATTACTGTCATTAAAATGAAAGCAATGCTTGACATAAAAGGCTTACCTGTTTTTCAAATAGCTTACTCATAACCTGTGAGTTGTTGTGAACACTATGCATGATATTCCTCTCTGTTTGCAGCTTTTGGCTTTTGTGAGCATGCCCCTGCCTTTCCTTTGCTTTTGCAATATATGTGCCCAGCTTAAAAAAGTTAAATGTCATTTGCGTCATAGATGTTTCTTTGATAAAATTCATTTGTATTCTTACAGAAGTGGCATAAAGTGATCATAATGATTTTTCTACTCTGTATCACTGATACCTATGCTCTCAACATCTTAAGTTGTAATTTTTTTTGGCATGGTAGTTCCATTCTGATTGTCAATGACAGTACAGTTACATACGAGTAAATATTAAGAAAATGTATCTATCCTAAACATTTAGGAATATGCCAGCAATGTTGTAGAGTTATCCACTAATATAAATTATTTTCTAAACTGGTTTGTAGGCTTTCCTAAAATATAGTGCACATATTGTATTCAGCATAACCTTGAAATAATGTTAAACGTTATGTATGTCACTGACATTGTTTGTCTTGATAATATTACATATACAATAAATATTTTAATCTTTTATTTTAGCAAGGTTTAAAATGGTAGTATAAATCTGAATTTGGGAATAAGCCGGTGTATGTTTCAATATTTTACCAAATAAGTATAATTTTTTTTAAATAACAGGATTGAGAAAACTGCATGAGCTAGTGTAAATCTGTTCTCCCATCAAACTCTCCACTGTATTCTAAAGAACTAGAATTACAAAAGCAATTTGCCCTGGACTGCTTGACAAATAAGTTCCTGTATGGGATGGAGTAAAGAAATTCTTTAACGTTCGTATGCTTTTAGTTAATGTACATAGAGGATGGCTTTTTCTATAATAAAATGTAATTTTTTCTTCCTGATAGAAGTGTTCAGGCTCACACTGACTTGCACCTATGATTCAGAAATACTTTGCTTCACACAGAAGTTGTAAGCCATGTGCTGTTGCTACCATTTAGGACATATCTAGTAGCGGGCAAGTTTGAGATGTGGATGGCTGTGGGTCTCATTTTAGCCTCCTAGGCTGCTGCTGGTTTTCTCAGGCAGCAGCGAGGCCTGTTAAAGAGATAAGTTTTTCTCAAAACATACTCTGGGAAAAACTGTGATGAAAATATAAATAACCCTGCACCTAGAACTTGTTTACATAGAGGTGTTGCTTCTAATTAGCCAATCATGGTAATAGAGTAGTGAACAATAGACCAATCATGTCCAGCTGTGTAAGAATCTATAAAAAAGGGTTCATTTGTTAATAGTCAGAGTTCTTCAGCCTTAGAAGAAGTTGAGTTTGTGTCATTTGTCAACGCAGCAACAGCGACAGATGGCCCAGTCTATTAGAGGGTACACAGCTTTCTTTTGGCCCACTTCATCAGAACTTTTCACAGTTAAAAGGCTGTGAAAGTTCTAAAACTCTGAAGTAACAGCAGTTTGTAGAATACAGAGGTAGCTGTTGAATACAAAAAGCAGATGAAAAAAAGAAACAAATTTCTCTTTGAAGAATGTACCCTTTCTGTAGAATCTTGCAAGTAGTTGATGCATGCTAGCTGTATTTATTCCCAGTCAGCCAAACAACTGATGTCTGTGATATTATGTTGCAGCCATGTCAAATACTAAATTCGCCTGGAAAATAAAATTAAAAAAAAAAACATGTGAAGGAGGTCACAGTAATAAGGTTCTATTATTATCTAGCTTTACCATGTACATGTGTTAAGGAGGAAAGGGGCAGAAATTTCCCAAGCTAATCAACAGTTACATTTTTGTTAGTTAGTTAGATTTGGCCATGAATGAGGACAGTGGCTCAAGTTGCTTTGTGTAATGTCTGTTTCTGCTGATTTTGAAATAGATGTGTTAGATGTTATGAAGGCAGAAATAACAATGAATATATTTAGTCAACTTTTTCTCAACTATAGACATTGTGAAGAAAGAACAGCAGTGGTATTTTTCTTTATATTTTAGTACTAACTTCAAGGTTAAAAGCCCTGGTGTATTGAATGCAGATACTATCAAAATATGTACCTTCAATATAAACAGTATTTTTTTTTTTTATGCTACAGCATTTACCAGTAGATGAACACACCTGGTGGAACCTTAATATTATTTTTTATCCTTCATTTTCCAGTGTTGGTGTAGAAGGTCCGAATTCCAGTATTTCTTAGGAGCTCTATTCTGTATTTTGTAACCGTAGAATGGCAAGTTCTATAGAAAATGCTCCTAGATAAAGTTATAGATACTTGGTGACTGTTGATGGTTTGTTGATCCAATTAAAAAAAACATGACTGGAAAATGTGATCTATTTAAAGCATCAGGTCTGTAAAGAGTTAGAAACATATTTTAGTGTGTCCCCTGTAGAAATCTTATTATATCTTTTGATAAAGATTAAGACTGCAGGGAAAAGCTGGGACTGCACCTGGAGTTGAATAATTGGGACAACCATACAGCAGTTTACTGGTGCTGTTAATGGTGGTGGGGAATGGAGTTAGACGTGGATCCTGACTACGTTTTAGTGTTGTGCCATTAAACATGCACAGAAGGGAACTTACACTACATGTCCTTCTATTGCACTTGTGAGACCCTGCCTGGAGTGCTGCATCCCAGCTCTGGGGTCCTCAGCACAGGAAGGACATGGACCTTGGCGTGGGGACCTCCAGAGGAGGCCACCAAGATAACAGAAGAATCAGAGCACCTCTCCTATGAGGAAAGGCTGAGACAATCCCTTAGGCTGAACAATCCCAAGATAAGATTCTGGTAAGACCTTATAGAAGCCTTCCAGCACCTAAAGGGGACCTACAAGGAAGATGAGGACAAACATTTTTAGCAGGGCCTGCTGCAAGAGGAAGAGGGGAATATGGTTTCCAACTGAAGGAGGGTTGGTTTATATGAGATATGAGAGAAGGTTTTTACAGTGTGAGAGGTAAAATGCCGGAGCAGGTTGGTGAGAGAGGTGATGCAGTGGCGCTCTGAGCAACCCCATCAAGTTGAAGATGTTCCTGCCCATGGCAGGGGGGTTGGACTAGATGAGCTTTAAAGGTCCATTCCATCCCCAACCATTCTATGGTTCTATGACATTAATAGCACTTCAGAGTCTACAGCTCACTGTGCCTCTTCCCCCACAGAACATGGGAATGACTCCTGAATGTCTCAGTCCTTCATTAGTCAGGTATATAAAGAAGTACTTTTACAAAATTGAGACCCCAGTATGCCGGAAAGGAATAATTTAAGATTAGAAGAGTTAGATTGTATCTGAGGAGGAAGTGGTTAATGTTTTAAAATTGAAAAATAGTGTGATTTTTTTCCAACTTCTGGCTGTTTTTTCTTTAAGGAACAAAGGTACATTTAAAAAAATTTCCTACATTTCTGTCACTAATTTCCAGTCAAAATGTGACTATAAGGTAGAGACTTCTTTAAGAAATCAGAGTCAATTAAGGCTGATAAAAATGAAGTTGATTTAAAAAATAAAGATACACAGGATCATCTCCCTTTTACTTAGATTCAATTATATTCCTAATCAAATAACTTTATGGAAATGAGCAACACCATTAACTAGAATAGTGAAATTTTGTGACTCTATCACTGAAAATCACACAAAGTGTGATTAAACTGATGAAGAACTACGAAGTGCAATACAGTCTGGGCAAAAATATATTTCCATTTTAAATAGTAGGAAGAGAAAAAGTAGTAGAATTTTAAAATTTTTGCTGAATATTATCCGGAATTTAAATGAAATTATAGATTTTGTACCTTTGCACCTTTGCTTGGAGACCATGACTTTAACGTAACCACTGATACTTTGGAATCAAATAAGTAAGCAACTTAATACATTTTTTGGAAAGAGCTGACAGAAGAAAATGTGGTTCTTTTACTTTACTGGTCATTGTCTGGCTTTTTAAAGCTGATAAAATTCCAGTGGAGTGTTTTGTTATGGACATTTGAGGTTTAGATACATTGGTTCATATTTGTTAAGTGTTTATTTTCAAGTGACACGTTTTGTAGTGACATGAAATTGGCAGTGGCATGGCCCTCTGAGCTTCTGATACTTTTTCAGTTCATTCACCTCTTTCAGTGGATTCAGGAACTTGTTTTTAGGGAGTCTGTTTTAAACTGCTACAGATCAAAGCCTTCATCAAAACTGTTTATAATTTTGCACAGGATAAACCTGTTTTTGTTCTGTCTTTATTTCCTGTGGAAGGAAATAAAATATTTGGCACTTTCTTTGAAGTAAGTCTTCTACCTTTCTAATGTTATTAATTTTGAAATACTTAAGACACAGACAAATAGCTTATATTTAAAAATCTAATCTGAAACCTCTACCAGTCCTAAGAACATTTTCTAAAACAATTCTATATAAAATTACAGTAGAAAAGATAAAAAGCAATTAGATAAAAAGCAATTATCATACAGCATTATTCTCCATTCCTTTATCTTACTACAGTTAAAACTTCCTATTCCCCAGTTTTCTTCACCATGTTCCAAAGTAACCAACATTGTTATTCCAGTCAGGAGAGACCTAGGTTTTGATGATAATGTTTTCTGTCACTTTTTGTGAATATTTCACTGTTAAAAAGGAGAGAAAGTTTTTCTCATTTTACTTTTGCCATTCTGAAGGTGTCCTGAGTCCTACCAAGTTCTGTATTATTTTTAAACCATCAGTGTTGTAGGTCTGTACCTCCACAGCACCTGACAACTTTCTCATCTGGAATTGAATGAATGTGAGAAATATTTGTAGAAGCCATAGGTTGCTTGTCATTGTAGGACACAAGAAA
>WAAE01008066.1:5438-24808 GCA_013400495.1 Nicator chloris
AAAAGGGGCAGGATTTAGATGGAGATGGTGCCTTCCATAAAAATCCATGTGAATTGAGTGGTTCAACCCCACAGGAACAGCAGGCTTGGCTCAGCACACTGAGTCAAGACCAAAAACTTGAATAAATTCTTTTATTAGAATAAATTCTTTCATTAGAATAAATTCCTTTATTAGTAACATTTGAATGTGTGAACATATTCTGAAGTTGTTCTTAAGTAGATCAACAGAACAGCCAGACTGCAACAAATCAGAAATATGAACCCAAATGAAACCTTAATCTTTCTTTTTTTAATCCTCATGTTTTTTATTGAATTTCATTTCACTTGAAATATTACTTTGGTCTTTAAAGCCCTTTCTTATGAATTTTCAAGAAAAAGGGGAGGGATTTAGATGGAATTGGTGCCTTCCTTAAAAATCCATGTGAGTTGAGTGGTTCAACCCCACAGGAACAGCAGGGTTGGCTCAGTACATTGAATCAAAACCCAAAAATTCGAATAAATTCCTTTATTTGTAGACAAACCACCACAACTACAGGAATTAGTACAAGCAGAGAAAATGAAAATCAGAAATATTTTTTTAAATCCATTTTTTTGTGCTTCCAAGCCTGCTGTTTGTGTATTTTGTGTTTTATGCTGGCCACAGAGCAGGCTGTGCACCTCCAGCAGCCACCAGAGCACTGCCACACGTGCAGCTTAAAGCAGATTAAAAATAGGAACCAGTGAAGTGCAGGGAGTGAAATGGGCTGAGCAGAGAGGGAGCAGGGAGAGCTTCAATGATTTCTGCAATTATTCCACCCCCACAGCTGCATTTGGTGCCTGCAGCACCTCAGAAACCCAGCCCAGGGCACAGAGCCCTAAAATCCAACTGGGATGGACTGGGAGGGCCTGCTCCCAGTGCTGGGCTGAACTGGTGTGAACTGGGATGGACTGGGAGGGCCTGCTCCCAGTGCTGGGCTGGGCTGAACTGGTGTGAACTGGAATGGACTGGGAAGGCCTGCTCCCAGTGCTGGGCTGGGCTAGGCTGAACTGGTGTGAACTGGTGTGAACTGGGCTGGGCTGGGCTGAACTGGTGTGAACTAGGCCAGGCCTGCTGAGGGCAGGAAGGTGCCAGCTCTGCAGTGTCCCTGTGGAGGGTGGGGCCCTGCAGGGGACAGGGGTGGCTCCTGGGTGGACACAGGGACAGGACACAGGGACAGGCAGAGCCCTGAGCACAGCCAGGCTGGAATTTGTGCCAGGAGGGGACTGAGAAGGGAGGACACAGAGGGAGGTGACACTTCAGGAGCAGCACCAAGCTCAACAAAACGAACATCTGGGCCTTAGTTTGATTCTGCACAGGATTACTGAGGTTGGAAAAGCCCCTCAGGATCATCCAGTCCGAGCTGGGACCCATCCCCACCTTGTCACCAGCCCAGAGCACCGAGTGTCACATCCAGGGCTTCCTTGGACAACTCCAGGAGACTCCAGCTCCTTCCAAAGCCTGACCACCCTTTCCATGAGGAAATGTTCGTGAAAGAATTTTCCCTGAAAGAATTCTCCCTGCACCCCTCATGTTACATAAGGTTCTCCCCCTCTCCTGAACCTTTCCTGATCCAATCTAACTCTGGATCTTCCTTTTGAACTGTTCTACCCCCACAAAGAACAATCTTCTCCAGCATCTGTCAAGGCAGCTTGTAAATCCCAGGAGCTTCACTTCCTGACTCAGATGTGCCATTCCTCATCCCTGTGTGCCATTCCAGGGATTCTAAAATAGGTAAAGGTACCAAAAGCCTAGAATGGATCTTTTTTAAAGCCACTTTAGGAAATGAAACCTCCACTAATGCCTCAGCCTTTGTGTCACTGACAGTTCCAAGGGGTTTGTATCTTAATGGAATTCAGGATGCAGCAGCTGTGCCCATGACAGGATTCTACACTCCAAGTCAACTTTTCTAAAATCAGAAAATTATTGAAGAGAACACAGAAAAGGAGTTTGAAGATGCTAAGCTCAAAACTGAACATTTTGCAAAGATACTTCAAGCATTAGGTTCAGTTAATTCCAGTACAACCAAGCTGGAAAAATAGAATTTAAAAGGCTCAAGCTGGAAAACTTGCAGGATTTCCAAGACCCAGAGCCACACTTAATCCAACCCCACACTTGTGCACTGGCAATAATCAGCTTTCCTACTCCAAGTAGGTGTCCAGTTGTATCTCTGAAGGTGTCTGCAGGCATTTAAAATGTCAGTGCTGAAGCTCTCAAGGACAATTCCCATCCCTTACCTGATGCTGCATCCATGGATTTTAAACTGCCTCAGTTTGGGATGAGAGAGATGGAGTTAAGAGCAATTAAGAGAAATACAGATGGGTAATTAAGAATAAACCTTATTAGGAAAGCAAGGTTTATGAAATCAACTCAATTACAAATTAGCTCTGCCATGACCTGGGACACTGAGTAGCGCAGGTATGCAAATCATGAATTTACATATGCAAATGAGCACACATTTACCTTGTTTTCCCCACTGCAGCCGCTGTTGTCGTCGTTATCGACATCATCATCATCTTCTCCCTCCTCCTCTTCCTCTTCTTCCTCCTCCTCCTCCTCCTCCTCCTGCAGGGGCACGGTGCCATCGTAGCCGTAGCGGCTCAGCAGCTCCTGGATGGGCATGTCACTCTCCTGGCCAAATCCAAACAAAAACTGGGAATTGACAGGGATCTTTCCACAGGAATTCCTCCACGACATCAAGGTTCTCCACAAACCACAGGGACCACGGGCACCTACACCAGGAATGGGCATTCCTAAAGGGATGCATTGGCAAAATTGGGCTCCTGAGAAAAATGTGAGGGTTTTTTTTCCTGTAGGATAATTTCTTTCCCAATACTTGATTCATTTCCAGCAGCCCTCCCAGCCCAACAGGCTCTCCTGGATGGGCATGTCACTTTCCTGGGCCAAATCCAAACAAAAACTGGGAATTGACAGGGATAATTCCATTGGAATAGCTCTGCAGCATCACAGTGAGCACTTCTCTGTGAACCACAGAGATCACGGGCACCTACACCAGGAATGGGCATTCCTAAAGGGATGCATTGGGGAAATTGGGAAGCTTGGGCTCCTGAGAAAAATGTGGGATAATTTCTTTCCTACCCCTTGATTTATTTCCAGCAGCCCTCCCAGCCCAACAGGATCTCCAAGGGGCCATAAAGATCATTAAAAGGGTTTGGTTTTATCAAACACCTTCAGTACCCAGAGCAAACACATTCCTTACTGGAATATTTATTGGTATTCCCTCCACTGCCCCAAACCAGCTGGAAAATGGTGGTTTTTAATACAAATTGGTGGAAAAAATGGGTGAAATGTTTGTCACAGCAAGTGCTGCCCACAGCCAGCAGGGATCCCGGGAGGCAGGAGCCTGTCCCACTGCAAGGCAGGAATTCCTGCAGGGCCTCCAAGAATTCAGCTCCATGGAATTCCATCTTTTGGGGGAAGTTGTGCTCCAGGGACAATTCCACAGAGTTCCACGATTTTGGAATGTAAAATTCCACCCAAAATGCTCCTCTCAGTGTCCCTGTGCCTCTCCCTTTCCTGAGAGTTTGGATGGGGTGAGGGATCCCTGATATCCAGGGCAGGACAGCAGGAATTTTTATTTCCCATTTATTTTAAGCTGCTTGGCTCCAAACCCATCCCCAGCTGGAAGCAAATCTGCTAAAACCTTACAAAATTTTATTTAAAAATCATTAAAAAGCTGGTCCACTCTGAGGAGACATTTCAATTTATACTGTCAGTTCTCAAATTCATTCAAGAATGACAAAGGCTCCCAAACTCTTACCTTTATTAATAAAAATTACTAATAAATACTATTAATAAATACTTTCAATTAAATTTTATTAAATACTATTAATAAAAAATTGCTGGCTCTGCCCATTAATTCCTTTATTACTTTTAGTCCTCAGTGTCCAGCCTTCAGGACAATCATCCCTAAGGAAATTTTTCACAGCAGATATTTTCAGAGGTCATTAAAAAATTCTCTCTTAAAACATCAAATCCTTTGTTTATTATTTGGAGTTGTCTGCCTGCTCTAAATAGTTTTTTCTTAGTATTTAATGCACATGTTGGCTGACGATCAGATATTTTTAGTTATTGGCTGACCTTAGACTTCCTATCCTAAGGGCCTGCACTGATCTAATTTCTGGAAACATCCCAATAATCCCAATGACAAAAGTGGAGTTGGTTGTGCTCTGTAAAAACAGGAGTGACAGGGGTTATCAGCACTTATTAGCTCTGTATTTTATTTTTATTTCATTTCATTTTTATTTATTTTAATTTCATTTCATTTTATTTTACTTCATTTCACTTAATTTCATTTTATTTAATTTTCTTTCATTTCAAAGAACTAAGCCATTTTCCCACTTTTTCTTGCTCTATTCTCTGGTAAAGCTTTACACCCAGTCATGCAAATAACATGGAATTAAATGTTGACTCCCTGGTCCCCACGGTGTCACTTTCTGGGGAATTCATATTTTACTGCCACAGACAACACCAAAGGCCTGTGGTCTTCACCAAACCTGGCAGCAGAGCTAGCAGAAAAATCATATTTGAATTTAATGTTCTCCAGGACATTTAGGAAAGGAATATCCTGTCTTTAAGCACTCCTATCCAATAGAGCTGAGAATTCAAAAGTAAAAATTTTACTGCAATTTGTGGGTATTTGGGAATTATGGAACAGGAATATTACTGACCCTGTGGTACCTAGCAAAGGGGGTTTGTATTTATAACATTTTTCTCAGGTTAAGCCTCTTAACTTCAAACAGTCCACTGCAATCCCAAGAGCTCCAAGGGCCAGCAATTCTCCAAGATAAAACACAAGCTGGGATTTCTGTATCGCTTCAGGGTATTGCAAAAATGGAAAAGGTGAAAAAAATTAATATATTTGTTTATTCTTTACCCACAACTAGAGGCAAGCACTGCATATGAGGGAGCGAACTGAAGGGTTGGAATGTGGTGAGAGAATTAAATGAAATATGAGGAGAAAAAAGCACATTTTCAATTGGAACCCCACATGAGAGACATGTGGAGCTCCATTCCTCACTGAATCTACATGAAGCACATTTAGATTCATCAACTATTTATTCATCTTTTTGTTTTCCATTTAGTATCAACCTGGAAATTAGCAGATTAAAAAAAAATATTATCATTTCCATTGGAAATATAGATTAAATGGAGTAAATTAATTTCAAGTCCTATTGGCAGAATCACCTAAACTAAATAGGATTTGTGCATCAAATATTCATCTGTGAATCATTAATGATCTGTTCTGGAGGCCAACAAGGCCACAGACAGGATCTAAATTACTTTGCATTTATAATGAACCTACTTGGTAATTCAAGAATATTATTCCTGCCTGAGAAATAACTGAAGACAATACAGAAGTGACAGCAGAACCTGGAATTACCAGAAAGAAATTAGCATTCACACTGGAAATATTGATTAAATGCACTAAATTAATTTAAAGTGCTATTGGCATAATCATTCCTGCTAAATAGGGTTTGGACATCATCTCCTCTGCATCTTCCTTTAAATGAAGATATTCCTGAGTGCTCCACTAGATTAGACAGATATTTGTATCAAAATGCAGAAGAAATGTGAATTATGAGTGGTTCTGTTATAAAATAAAAACCTACAAGCACTACTCAGGTGCAGTTGGAATACCCAAGTTGAGTCAGATGGTATTTTAATCTATTACTTCTAAAATGTAAATCCTATAGATGCAAAAAGCAACCAACCAAGGACATAATTAATATTTATGTACCATTTATTTCCCCCAATTTTTGGTGAATTTATTGAGCCCTTTCCCCCTCTCTTGATTATTTATTTATTAATGGGGTTAGGGTGAAGGGTTTATTAAACTTTTAAATTTAAAAAAAAAAATTCCAACTAGAATGGATAAACCCCTGCATGTTTTGTGGGGCTGGTTTGGGGATTCCTTCAGGCCACCTACCCTGTTAAGATCCTCTATTTCAGATCTGAAGTTTGTTTCTCCTTCCATCATCTCCTCCTCTTCTAATGTCCGCTCATCATCGAAGTCGTGCACCAGCATATCAGCTGATGGGTCAAACTCATGGTCATCAGATGCTGCTGAACCTCCTGGTGGGAAACATTCCCAACAAGATTTTTAGCTCCCAACAGGATTTTTACTTCCATCATGGTCTCACAGAGTTGGGTGTTTGGACTTGTTTCTTTAGGAATTGTGAGCAAAAAGTGCAATTATTGTCCCTCGCTCCTTGGCCTTTGGCTCCTTATTCAGGGAGATTCCCTTGGTGGGGGAGATGCTGGCAGGAAGGACCAGGCCCCTCTTTCTGCACATCATGGCTGGAAAATTCAATTTGTGATCATTTCACTCTGAAATAATCACAAACCTGCCGCAATCGAGTTCTACAGAGAGTAAAAAACTCATCAAATAAAAACTTATCAAATCAAAACCTATCAAATAAAAACTCATCAATTAAAAACTCATCAAATAAAAACCCTATCAAATAAAAACCCATCAAATAAAAACCCACCAAATCAAAACTCCTTCATTCTCGAGCACCTTCCTCATTCACAGCTGCAAAGACAAATTTTTGCCTTTTCCAAAATGTGCATTGACCAAGTTTCCCAGTTATGCAGATTTTATTTCTGAGTTATTTTCCCCTATCCCTTTTTTCTTTTTTCCCCCAGTTCTTTGGTTCCATTTGGTGACAATGACAAAGCAATAATGGAGGCATGGTCTGGCAGATGTCACTCAGCAATTTCTGATTTTGAATTCCAACCCTGCCCATCTTTTCCCCCTTAATTTCAATCCTGCTCATATTTTCTCTTTTCTCCTGATTTTTAATTCCAACTCTGCCCATGTTTTCCCCCTTTTCTGCAGATTTTTATCCCAACTCTGGTCATATTTTCCCCCTTTTCTCCCTGGACAATTTAAATTCCATTTTCCAAACCTTGCCCCCACACTAAGGGTGTGACAGGGAGGGGTGACTCTAAGGTTTAATTAAGAAGCAATTAGTTATTTCTCTGAAAGAAATAAAACCTCAAGAGGCAACAACAATCCAAGCTGAAGGAACTCCTGTAAAGTTTTTCCACTCCTAGGAGGCAAAACCCCTTGGAAATTATTAAAAATATTTACCTGGGCTTGAAGACTCAACAGAAGGCTAAAAAAAAGAAAAGAAAGGAAATTATTTTTGCTGTGTTGAACCTGTATAAATCAAATTATTCAGCTGATACAGAACAACTCACTGCAGAAAAACAGATTTATAAGTAATCATTAAATTTATAAATAAAGCACAAAGGTAAATGATACTTTAGCTGTGATCTAACTCCAGGTATAAATCCTCTTTCCCACAATCCAGGGATATCCCAGATTCCACTACCAGTGAGTCCCAGTTTAAGAGGAATTATTCTTCCATTTGAGCACAAATTCCCTGCTCTCCTTCAATTCAGGGACACACTTTTTAAAGGAATCCCAAATCGTAACAAGAATTTGTTAAAGAATAAAGGAAAAGTCAATTTTATCTCAATCTCCAGCTCAGCTGCGAGGACAAAACCAAAAACAGCACCAGAAAATCTGATTTTTGAGCTAGAGAAAGAAAATGAGACTTCCCCAATAAGCCACGTACCAGAGCTTCTCTTTGGGCCAAAATTTAGTAACCTGGTCTTTATAACCTCCACAAACAAATTCTTTCATTAAACCCTGCTTTCCCTTGCTTATCCCTTTGCCAATCTTTAACCTCCTGGGGGGAAATTTGCATGTCAGCCATTCAAAGCTCATTTGTTTGGATAATTCAAGCAAATGTTTCCACTCTTTTCAGGCACAGAGTAATGAAGTGTTTATTTCCAAGTCAGGAAAACTGAATTTTCCCCGTGGTGCTCCTGTCACCTCCTGCAAACTCAGATATTGTTTGGCACCATGGATATTGTTATATTAATTAACAGATAATGCTGTCCTCAAGGAAAAACTTGGATTTTCTAAAGGATTTTCCTTCTCCTTGCCTCCTTCTCGACTCGGCCTAGTGACGCAGCAGAGCAAAATCTAAAATTGAAAAAACTCTGTCTAATTTGAAGTTCTTTTCTATCAAAAGCTCTTCAAAGTGAGAAGAAAGAGACTTTCTTAGGGAATTATTTTCACTTACACGTCTGCCTCCCTTTTGTGGGAGCCTCCAATGCATAAATGAACTCAAGATGTGTCCAGAGTAAGGAAAAAACAGAATATAAACACTGATTTCCTTGCCAATATCCCTTCTATCCCTGCCCTCTGCCAGTGGGAAGCCATTCCCTGTGTCCCCTTGTCCCAAGCCCCTCTCCAGCTCTCCTGGAGCCCCTCAGGATTCCCAGAGAAATTCATATTAAGTGGGAAACACCACAAACATTTTTGCAGATCGTTGCACAACACCAGGGGACGTTTTGCTAATCACTACACCCAAAAAAAGCCTTTATTTGCAAAGATTAGCTTAACAAATTCCAGAGTCCAGTATTACTGATCTGGAGCTGAATATCAAGATCAGCCAGCAAGGACTGGTCTTTATTTGGTGTTTAATTTCTTTGATAAACCTGGATAATTAATAGAAAGCAATACGCAATCATTCATACAAATTAACGAAGTCTTAATGTGTTTATTGCAGCAATCATTGGTTGGAAACCAAACAAATTCAATCTTCCCAGGCCAGGAAAAAAGCCATGGAGAGCCTCTCCTTTTCCTCATGGAAAGGGCTGTGATCCATTGGAACAGCTGCCCAGCAAAGGGTTGGAACCAGCAAACCTGGAAGTGTCCAAAAGCAGGCGGAGGTGGCACCTGGGGACATGGATTAGTGGTGCTGCTGATTGATGGGATGGACTCAATGATCTTAAAAAGTATTTTCCAACCTTAATTCCACCATGAAACATTATTCCAGAAATGACTCTGCTCTCCAAGGAACAGAGCTGGATTTAAAGGCCTGGAAAGGCCTGAGGAGAATTTATTCTGAGGGATAAAATATTTTCCTTAGTAAACAATAAATTCTGCAAATACCATCTTAGAACTCCTCTTAAATTAAAATTATTAAAGCTTTAGCTCTGATGTAACTCCAGGTATAAATCTCCCTTTCCACAACCCAGGGATTTCCCAGATTCCACTGCCACTGAGTCCCAGTTTAAGAGAAACGATTCCATTTGAAGCTGAGCACAAATTCCCTGTTCTACTTCAATTCAGGGACACTTTTTTTTAAGGAATGCCAAACTATAATGAGAATTCCTCATGGAATGAAGGAATAGCCATTACTAAAGCCATTAAAACGTGTTGCTATTGGGAGCCTCTTGCACAAAATAACACTCATTTTGCCAAAAAAACCCCTCTTTCCAAAATGTTCCCCGCTTTCCTGGGTAATTTTTGATGTAACAGAGGAGTTTTGAGGAGGTCTCGGTTGGAAAGCAGTTGATGGATTTATAAATCAGTAGTGTTAGCCTTGATTTTGTGGTAACCCATGGGGAATTCTGGCTGGTCCATGCACCAAGGGGCTGATTCACCTCAGCTCCAACCTGGGAAGGGAAGTTCTGGGGAAAGGCCTCACTTCAGAAGGAAAAATAGGATATAAAGCAGTGATAATGGGAGTTCAGGGAGCCATGACTAGAAAATCCAGCCCCAAAAGCAGCCTCCGGGTCTGTGTTCCTTCTCCCAAGCTTTGCCAATGACATCTGCCCTGCCTGTGGATCCTCCTGGCTGCATTTCCTGGCTTTCCAGTCTGGGATGAGCTGCCAATCACTTCCTGCTTCTATTTCCAGCTCCAAGCAGTGTCACATTGCAGCCCATCTCTATTAATGCCCAGCTGCTGCCAAGAGCAGCTCCCTGACCTCCTGCCACCACTGCTGTGCCCGTGCCACCTGTGCCAGCCCAGCAGCCCCATCCCCAAGATGACTGGCACCACTTTTCCAGCCTCTCCATGACTTTATCCCGAGCCTCTGTGAGTGCCAGATGTGCTGCAAAAATGGGTTTGAGGCTGGACAGGGGGAAAAGGAGAGCTGGAAAACCCTTCAGTGCCAGCCTGGCAGCACAGAAGGTGAAGGAGCATCCTCTGGTTGAACAGTTGTTCCAAGACAACGCCTGCAAGGCTTGGTCAGTCCCATTCCACGCCTCCAAGTGCTGGTGGCTCTGGCCAGGGGACAACAGATGGCTTTGGGGGCACTTAATGATGAAAATTTCCTGCCACTGGTTAAGGATCATATGGTTGGGTTGGCACTGGCAGATCCTCATTCCTAAGGATGGCATGGCCATGGAACAGGAATTCCTGGGAAAAGGCCAGCCTTGTTCTTCAGTGGATCTTCATTTTCTGCTCAGCCATTCCCATGGAAGCACAAAGCTCTTTTTACCTCAAAGGCACTCGTGGGGAAAAAGAGCTGCTACCAATCAAAGGATAATGGGATCCAAGGCTTGGGAGAGAAAAATACAAGAGAAAAATATGGGATACTGACAATCCACAGGCAACACACACAGCAATTGTTCTGGAACTGCACCATCAGCAGAGGTAACAGTGAACAGTCTGGTGGGAGCTCAAAGGAATGAAAATCATCCCAGAACTCCAAACTCATGGACAATGAGGAAAAATCCAGTGACCAGGGACTCCTGCTGCATGGATACACCGAGGAACACGTTTGTTAATGCTCCAGAGCAACTTGAAGGAGACCCCAGCTCTGAGGGGTGAAAGAAACAAACTTCATGTAAAGAGAAAAAGGAGAGACCCTGAGGCCCAAACCATCAGCACTGCAGAAACGCCACTGTTTTATTCCAGGGGGATTTTCAGGAATCTCAGGAAAAACAGGACTTCCCAGGGTTATGGCCAATTGCAGCAACAATCAGCCAGATCACATCCAATATATTTCTAATATGTATCCAATAGGATATGGAATAGGTGGGACAGATCCCATCCTATCCATTCCTCAGGGTGTGGACATGGAATAGATGGGACAGATCATTCCCATTCCTATTCATTCCCCAGCTATGGACATGGAATAGATGGGACAGATCCCATCCCATCCATTCCCCAGGATAAGGAGTAGATGGGACAGATCCCATCCCATCCATTCCCCAGCTATGGATAAGGAATAAATGGGACAGATCCCATCCCATCCATTCCCCAGCTATAGATAAGGAATAGATGGGACAGATCCCATCCCATCCATTCCCCAGGATAAGGAATAGATGGGACAGATCCCATCCCATCCATTCCCCAGGATAAGGAATAGATGGGACAGATCCCATCCCATCCATTCCCCAGAACAAGGAATAGATGGGACAGATCCCATCCCATCCATTCCTCAGCTATGGACATGGAATAGATGGGACAGATCCCATCCCATCCATTTCCCAGCTATGGATATGGAATAGATGGGACAGATCCCATCCCATCCATTCCCCAGCTATGGACATGGAATAGATGGGACAGATCCTAGAGGTGAATGCAGCAGAGATGTCGGACATGGAAACATCCACAGCGTTCCCCTAAAGCATCTCCCTGGACTTTGGGATCTGTCTCATCCCATCATCTGGGATGGAAATGAAACAGTCCCACCAAGCTGGCACTGTGACAGTTTATTTAATGCAAGCAGTCTTCAGGAGGCACCAGCCTTGCAGAGTTTATTCCAGGCAATTCCCAGTGCTGCACGCTGGCAGGAGATGGCCAGGTCTCATTCCCACACTTGGAATGGACTGGGATGCTCCAAGTGGAATGCACTGAGCTTTCTCTCTTTCCCCTACAGCAAAAACACCTGAACAGAAGGGCCAGGACACTGCACAGTTTCACTTCTACCCACAAAACTGTGGTCTTTGCTGACACCTCTCACTCTGTTTAACAGAACTGATGAATAATTAAACACCTTAAAATCTGCAGAATAATCTGCAGTGTTTACACGAGTGCCCTTGAGGTAAAAAGTTGTTTACAGATACACATCCTGTCCAAATTGACTCACTTATCTTTAACAGCTCTTGAAGTGTTACATAAAACAGTTAAAAAACTACAATTAAATTCTCTTTCTATTGATAGGAATATGCCTGACAAGCCCATCAATTTATTCAGGTCTTGAACTCTGCAACAAGGAAGACATCCCAAAGTTGATAAACTCTCCTGTGAGTTGGGCCTGGAGAAAAGAACCAGGTAAAATAGGGAATAACACCTTTTATTCCAGAGGGAACGTGTCCCTTTCCATAAGAGGAAGGCCACAGTCCCAGCCCGCCCCTCTCTGTGTGTTGTGTTACAAATTAACTGGTGTTAAAATATATAAAAAAGCGTCACATTTTTATCTTGGGGAGAAAATAGCAACACATTGAAGCAAGGAAAAAAGAAAAAACACTTCTGGTCCTCTTTTCTACATGTGAACACTTGCACAGCCCAAACTGCAGTGATATCCCTCAAATGAAAGCCTTTACATCCATGGATTTTTACCTTTTTCACTTTGGTGGCTACGTGAGAAAATTCCTGGCCTTCCAGAAGACAAGGATCGAGTGCAATGTCTGAAGTCACAGACCCCAAATGTGAACATCAAAGCCTTGAAGCTTCTACAGCAAACCTGCCCTGACTTGCCCACTCCCTTCTGAGACTTGATCCCTGTATCCAAAAGTGGACTTTTTCCCAGTGTTTTTCCTTGGAAGTTTTCAAGACCAGGCTGAAGACAGCCCTGAGCAAGCCTCGGAGACCATGCAAAGGTCAGACCAGAAACCTCCTGAGCTCCCTTCCACCCCAAATCATCCCATAATGCTGAGTTTTGAGATTTTTGAGAGAGCTGCAGGTGTTCAGTCTGGAGAAGGGACCTTAAATCCCACCCCTGCCATGGGCAGGGACACCTTCCACTGTCCCAGGATGCTCCAACCTGGCCTTGGGCACTGCCAGGGATCCAGGGGCAGCCACAACATCTCTGGGCTCACCACTTGCCCAGCCAGGAATTCCTTCCCAATATCCACCGAGATCTACCCACTTCCAGCTTAAAGCCATTCCCTGTGTCCTGTCCCTCCATCCCTGTCCCCAGTCCCTCTCCAACTCTCCTGGAACCCCTCTGGGCCCTGCAAGGGGCTCTGAGGTGTCCAGTGGGGACAGCACAGGACAGACGGGTGACAGTGACATCAGAGTGCCAGGACAGCAGCTGATCCCCCCTTGCATCCCAGCCTGAAATCCCCTCCCAAGGGGAGCTCAGAGCTCCTGCAGCTCTTGCGGTGCCGAGTCACAGCAAGGGACAGGGAACGTCGGGATGGTGAAAGGAGGTTCTGTCCAAGGTCCCACTCCAGAACCACCAGGCTGGGATCTTCCCAAGGGATTGGGTTCTTGGGGAAGTGCTGGTGCTCCAGGCTGAGGAAGCTGCTGGAAGGAAGCAGCTGCAGCCAAGGGAAGGCTTTGGCTGACAGGACACGATGCTCCCTGCAACTTTACCAGGGGAACTTCCCACTCCAAGAGAATTATGGAGCACCACACCACAGGCAATCAGAACTCCACCTACCCTACCTGAAGGACACAATTCCACACTTCCCCACTTCCCATTTATTTTCACTCCAGCATCTTCCTTAACTTCTTGTAATAATCTAAAATATCGTACTAAGAAAACTGGGATTCCATGCAGTGATTGGATCCTGCTATAGAATTCCAGAAGAAGCCAGCAAAGTCATATGCCAGGCCCCACAAGGAAACATCCCTATGGACAATCTGTGACGTGAATGGATTAGGAGGGAAATATTAATGCAGCCTGGGGCTTCTGGCCAGGAAAAGGCTCAAAAAGAAACAACTTTACAACAATTCCAGCGTCTGCCTAAATCCCTCTGCTGCCTCGGGAAGGACTTGAAGTCCTGACTGGAAGCCCACAAACATCAATGTTTTACCACATGTAAAAAATATCCTCAAAACTCTTCTATTATGACAAAATAACTCAAGGGCCACCCTGTTTTTAAGATTCGAAATGCAGAGTGCCACTGTATTCCCTGCAATTCCTTTGAGGGAATCCAACCAGTGCCTATAATCAACCACTTTGGGGTTTATTCCCTCACCAAGGAAAGGAAAAACCACAATTCCTACCTCTCCATTAGGTTTGCTGATACCTCAGTGCAGTATTCCACAAACACTGCTCAAAATGACACAAAAACCCCCAATCAGTTACAGCTAAGATCAAACCAGGAAAAATTTGATTGACTGATGTCAATCCCTGATTTTAATCGTGATTTAGATCAGTAGGAAACCCGGATTTAATCTATTTTGACCTTGTTCTGTATCCAGGAGCTCCTCAAAAACTCTGACTGTTCAAACATCTCAATCTGCAAACACATCAGTGACAGTGTGAACTTTACTGCTGCTTCCTACTACACCTTAGTTCAATAAAAATACTAAGAATGCAAAAGGGTTACTGAGAACAGTTATCAGATCACGTATTCCTTCAGCATTCTGTCCCAAAGCCGCTTCAAAACAGAAATCAGAAAGTAATGGTCAAAATATGAAAACTGAATTCAGTGACATGCCCAAAGTTTAAAATTCTTCAGCTGAAAGAAGCAGAGCATTGAAGAAAACGGAATTTTTTCCAGATAATAGGAATTTATAGATGACTTCTTAAAGCATACAATGATAATAAACTGATTTTTTGGTTGAAAACAACTAAACCTTCAGAAACTTAAAAACATTAAAGTGGACTCAAAGAAATTAGGTTGAGACATTTAATTGTCCACTGACACCACAGGAGAGCTCCTGCTCCAAGGCAGCTCCTGCTTCTTCCCATCACCATAAAATGCCAATCCAGATTTTTAACCCCTCAGAAATTCACTCTGCAGAAGGAAAACTTTAAGTTCTTATTTCAGCAAGTCAGAAAGCTGAGGAACCTCAGAGGTTCTGGGTGAGAACCATAAGGAGCTGCTCAGCTGCCTGCTGGAGGTTTGGGAGAACAGGAATTATGTTCCAGCATCAGTGACAAGGAAGGGAATCATGGAATCCTTTAGGCTGGAAACATCTCCAAGACCACCGAGTCCAACCATTTCCAGCAGTGCCAAGGCCAACCCTGCCCCGTGTCCCCAACTGCCACATCCACAGGGCTTTTAAATCCCTCCAGGGATGGGGACTCAGCACTGCCCTGGGCAGCTGTGCCAGGGTTGGGCAGCCCTTTCCAGGTGGAATATTCCCAAATATTCACCCTGAGCCTCCCCTGGCCCAGCCTGGGACCGTTCCCTCTTCTCCTGTTCCCTGGGAGCAGAGCCTGACCCCCCCTGGGTTGTTCCCTCCTGTCAGGGACTTGTGCAGAGCCACAGGGTCCCCCCTGAGCCTCCTGGGGATCTGTTGATCTCCAGGACTGGTCCTGCTGCCCAATTCCAGCTCCAGCTCCTGTGGGATCCTTCCCTGCTTGTCCTGCAGGAAGCTGGACAAGCTTTTAGCTTCTCAACCAGAGATGGATCAACTCATGGAAGTTCAGGGACATCACACAAAAGCAGCAGGGGGAGCAGGATCTTCCCCTTTCAGGACCTGTCAGACCACCTCAGCCCAAAACTAAACCAACCTGCAGTTAATTCCAAGCTATGCCAACCAAAAATCAGGGATATTTAGTTCCCAGCGCTCCCACCTCACCTCTGACCACACATGCCCACTCTCTTTCCCAGGCAGCAGTCCTGGTGCTCCTCCTAATTCACCGAAGAACAACAAAAAACCCCAAACCCTCACCTTTTTTCCCTTTAGTTTTGCATGCTCAGGATCCTGGCAAGTGCCTGTAGCAACCTGACTGGTGCATCCCTTCATGGAACAAAGGGAACAGCAGGAATTGGGCACTTCTGGAAATTACAGCAGGTACTGAGCTGCCTCTGTTCAACACAAAAGTCTGACCCCAGCTCTTCCAGTTTTGGGATCAGAAGATCTGATTCTCTCACTTACATTTCCCTCCAACATTATAAAGGCTGAATTAACAAAAACCATTCTCTTTCAGCTGCTAACCAAGCTTTTCAGCCCCAATCTTTTCTTCTCAGGAGGCATTAAAATACTTATTTTGGAGAAAATCTGTGTGTATCAGCATTCTCTCCAACAAAACCACCCTGTAAGCAGCTTAATGCAGGATATTGTAACAGTCACAAAGCTTCAGCTGATCTTAAGTTAGAGATATTTTCTTTCCAGTTTATGCTTGGAACAAACTTCTGACATGTTGGAGTATGAGGAAACATGTAAAAGTAAAAAGAACTCTAACACAGGTTATTAATCCCAAATTTAATATATATTAAAAATCTTTTTTTTCTCCTTTGTCTGTCCTGTATTCAAATCGCTTCTGCAAAAGTGAAGCAGCACTTTTGGTGAATTTAGTTTCACTTTCTGGCCTCCAGCCTTGCTTTCTGAAGAGCCTTCCTGTGCAACTCAACAAGTTTCAGAGTCATACTGGGCTTTGAGGGTTGTGTCTGTCGCTGATTCTCTGCTACACAACGTTTCAGGATCGTTCCTGAGGGAAGGATGAGCTCCTGTGCATCCCTTCAGAACAGTCAGCTCAAGGTTTTCCACTGGGAGAGAAGGATGGGAAAGAGGGCAAGAACCTTCTGACACCTTCCCATCCATATTTTGATCATCTGCAGCTTCTCCAGGCAGGAGATTGACACCAGAGCTACGAGGAAATGCCATGCTAAGGAGAATTCCCACTCTCTTCCCTCTGTATTTCCTAAATTCATAAAATCCTGGGACGGTTTGGGCTGGAAGGAATTCTATAGACCATCCAGTTCCAACTCTTTGCCATGGGCAGGGACAAAAACTGAGCTGGAAACTGTATCCAGGACGTTGCCGCTGGTTAATTCACTCAAATGATTACTGTTTCTCCATGCAGATGCAACAGTTGCCTGGGAATGAACTCCAGGTGCTGCTGCTCCCGGACTCATCCACAATGGATCAAACCCTCCCCCTGCCCCTCCACCACAAGGAATTCACCTCCAAAAAAGCAAAGATAAAAAACCTCTGTTCCTCTCTGAACGTGATACCGTGACTGACACATTGCAAAGGCCTCACCCACCGAAACAACATCCACAAAGGGAAAAGCCAAACGTGCCCAGCTCCACATCCCAGTGGGATTTCCCTGCCCTGGGCAGCACAAACCCCCAGCCTTCGGGGCTGGCACTGCTGTGACACCGGTGTGAGGACGTGACACCGAGTAGGAAGTGATCACAGCTCAGCCCCACAGCACACAGAGCCCGTGGAATATTATCACAGAATATTGGGGCTAATTAAGGAAAAAACAAGCAAAATGGACAAAAACTCCAGCCAAACATCCCAAATATTCTGATGCCCACAGCAAAGACCTCACTGTCTCTCCAACTGTGTAGAAGGCAGGAGTTTAATATCCACATTTTTTGGGATCAGACCTGTGATTCCCTCTCGAGACACAAAACCACCCAGGCAGGTTCTTAGAACTTCCAAGATTAGCTCAGGACGTGTTGTCCCAACATCAGGAAGACTGCTCCATTAAAGTTTTGGTTTGGGAGGAAAAGAGAAAATAATTTAAGGAAAAATCCCCATATATTCAGGAATTTCAAGGGGAGAAGTTTCCTCTGTAAAATCGAATCTTGATGCTTCCAGCTTGCCCTGGAGGCAACATCTGTCCCACAAATTTTACTTTTCCAATGCATGTTTTTCAAATTTTCATTTCTGTCACATTTATCAATACCGTTGGAGCAGCAAACAGCCTCCAGATTGGGATCAGGGGATAATTCGAGGAAAACTTAATGGAATATCCATTTATCAACCCCAGTTCCCCTCCTAAAAGGGAAAGAGCTGATCCTATCGGGATGGACAAATCCAACCCCCACCAACCCAACACTGAGTTAAAGAGGCTGTTTTTCAATTTCCCCATTATTTCCCTATCATTAGCATATTACATCCCCATTATATCCCACAACATAACTCCCATTATCCCCAAATAACGCCCCCCCCCCNGGAGCGGGCGGGACCGCCGGTGCCCGCGGGCCTCCGGTCCCCACAACAAACTTGCGGCCCCGCGCAACAAGTTCCCGGGCAGGCCCCTGCCGCTCTCACCTCAGCCATGATCGCTGGTGTTCCCGGGAAAGGGTCACATCGCCGGGAAGCGCCGCCGGGTCCCGGTGGGAGCGGCGGGGACGGGACCGGGAGCGGCGGCAGGGCGGGAGGGGCGTGGCCACGTTACGCACGACGTCACCGCGCACCGCGGGAAGCTGGCAGGGTGCGTGCGGCGGCTGTCAGTCAGGGGAGGCCACGCCCACCGCGCCTGTCAGTCAACGGGAGGACGCGCCCCCTCGCATGTCATATAGCGCTGGCCCAAGCTGTCAGTCAGGATGGAGGCCGCGCCCCCTTCGTGTCACTTGGGATTGGCCACGCCCTCGCCTGTCAGTCAATGCACAGGCAAGGCTCCATCCGTCACTCAAAGCCTAAGGCACCTCCTTACATGTCAATCAACGCGCACACCGCCTGCCACTCAGCGCTCAGATCACGCCCCCTCATCTGTCACCGAGGCCACAAGCCCCGCCTGTCACTCAAAACTCAAGGCCACGCCCCCACCCCGCCGAGGCGCGGCCGCCGCGGTCCCTCATGCCCATATATGTCATTCGGCACAAGCCACGCCCCCAAGTGTCACTCAAAAACAAGCCCCGCCCCATCCCACGGCAATCACTCACAGGCCACGCCCCCTGCGAGCTCATTCAATGCCCAGGCCACGCCCCGGCCGGTGCTGGGGCTCCGCTCGCCGCGGCCCCTCACGGTCCCGAGTCCCCACCGGCCCCGCCCGCCGCCGGCACCGGCTCCACATCATCGCCCCTCTCCGCAGTGCCGCTCCCCTCCTCCGGCCCGGCCGCGGCCGCCGTACTCACGCGGGGAGCCGCAGAGGCGCGGGGAGTGTCTCATCGGCCGTGAGGCGAATGGGGGGTCCTCCGGGAACTGGTGCTCTCGCTGGGCGTGAGGTTCTTGGGTGACACAATAACAGCTCGAGGTTAAACGTAAAACCCGAAAAAACACCCCAAATAAACCGATCAAAGATCCGGAACCAGCGGTTATTCACCGTGTCCTCCGTGCAGCCCCGGTGCCTCACCTGCCCGGCTCAGCGCTGTCCCCGGGCCGGCGCGGGGCAGCGCCCGGCGCGCACGNATCCCCATTATATCCCCCACCATACCCCCCATTATCCCCAAATAACGCCCCCCCCCCGCCCCTCCCCGCAAATCCAGGGAAGTCCACAAGAAAGCTCTCCCTCCCAGGACACCGTGCTACCTTTTAACCGATTCCCTTTCGTTTTAACGACTACAAAAAATAAATTTAAAGGAAATAAAGAGATGTTTTAGCATATGCGGTCCTACAAAAACCGGGAGGCGCCGCGCTCGGTCCCGCCCGCTCCCTTCAGGGGCCTTCAGCCCCCGGGACGGCCCCGAACGGGGCCCTAACGGGGCCGTCCCGGGG
>WAAE01008067.1:0-16938 GCA_013400495.1 Nicator chloris
CTGATCATGTGGTGTCCATGTGTCTCCAACCAGTCACCGCCTCACGCAGGAGAAAACCGCATGCCAGCCATACAACCTGTCCCCTGGTTACTTGACGTGGTTTGTACCTCGCTGTTAGCTGAACCTTTCCCAGAGTACTTTCTGTTGAGCAGGAATGAGCAGGATTTCTTGTCTCCCACATGAAACAATTCAAACTTTGTATCCACTTACCACTCCTGTGGTATGCTATTCCTGGCCTTTAAGGTATATGGCAGAGAGAACTTACCCTTCCACAGACATGAGGATGCAGACACCTTCCTTCTCTGTGCAGGCATTTGCACATGGAGGTATGACTGCCAAAAATGAGAAAGCATTGAAAACCACATTTGTACGTCGATTTTATATTGGAGCTTGAAATGACATAGTGAAAGTTTGTGGTATTTATGAAAGTAAATGAAGGAAAGAAGAATCAGGGATACTTTAACAGGATCATGTTTTCACAAGTGAGCCAGCAGTGAATTCACAGCAATAATATTCATGGCACATGAAGACTAGCCAATTTCCAACAGTAGAACTGAAGGACTGGAGTTATAGAAGTGCATCTGTAGGATAGAAAATGAGGAGGAAACTGCTTCCTTCTTTTACAAAGCTTTACTGCAGGCTGGCACTGAGGGGACATTGGCCTTACTGTCTTGTACTGTAGCTTGTGTGATCCCTCTAGCAATGCTGATGTCTTAATTGAAAACCAGATAATTTCTCAAAGCCTGTTATAATTACCTAAACGATGAATGCTACAGTAATCCTAGCTGGTAAGATACTGACTGGTCCTGTCCCAAAGGAGATGGTTTTCGGTTTGTGACTATTTTTTGCTTGTAATATGACAGCTCAGTAGTCCTATTTTAAGCACTTTGTAATACGGACTATTACAAGCAATTATCCTGACCCACCTACTGTCTTTCACGTTGGCTACAAAACATGGGTATTGATGGCCAGATGTAAAGCTTCTCACTAGTCTGATCTGGATCATTCTCTTCTTCACATGCATTAACTCCCTTTAGATATAAAACACTGGAAATAATATTTCTGCAAATTGCACTGAATAACTACTTTGGAGAAAAAGATAAGGACTACTTGTATGTAACTTGATAAAATAAAGAAACTAATAGAAAACTCTTAACTGATACTTCAGCCTTCATTTAGTCATATTAGTTTTCTTCTTGTACATCCCAATTAAAGTTACTTTCCAATATGTTTTTCCACTGATGTGTCTTTACCACCTGTTAGTAAGAAGCAATGTGGAGTCAGTATGACTTTATCCTGTGTAAATACAATTCACCCCAGCAAGAACTATGAAAAACCCAATTTCTCCCTGGAAAATCTTGCTCTCCCATTAATGGCCAAGTACTGCAGCTTCTTTGGTTTTAGTGAAGTTGAAGCAGTTGCAGTAACCTTTTGCTTCTGTAGTGGGCCAAATTCCAATTTTTTTTAATGGGGGGTTTCATAGGAAAGGGTGTAACTTTGTTACCATTGCTAGGATTCTGGTTTGGAGTCACCGTTGCTTAGGATTCTGGTTTCCCCTTCAAGAGTTTTATCGAGAGCTGGAAAGTTTCTTTACTTCTAGAAAAACATGTTTAACCATATAAGAATATTTGAGCAAATAGTTTTCTAGAAGAACAGTGTACTAGTGTAGGACTTGTAAAGAAATTTTACTTAGAAACTAAATTGTCTCTAGTTGATACACTGTTCAAATGAACCAGGAAACCTGTTAGTAATCTCTAGTGCTGTCACACTTTGGAAAAAAAGAAGTGGTCCTTACCAAATAACCTCTGTAATAAACATAGCAGTGTATATAAATGTACCGAGCTCTCTGTCAAGGATGACCTCATTTTGTTGATGCTAATTGTCTGGTGCTAACTGCAAGTCTTGGGCTGCAATTCACACACATGTTGTATTTGCAGTGGTATACCTCTTGAAGTCAGTGCTTCATTGTCTTTCATTTGTTGTTTTAGGAGCAAGGCAAATTGTTGCTGTTCCGAGAACCAGTACTCTAAACATTTTGTTATTATTTTTATTAAATTTTATTTTGTTATTAAAGGGCTTCCCCTTAGATGTTTTGATTTTTTTTTAAAGCGACCCTAATGTTAGTGGGAGAAAAGGTTTGTTGTCTTTTAGTAGAGTAAATTCTCATAGATAGTCCAAAATTATTATCCTTTGTCACTGACGCTTAACAGTACTAAGACTGACAAAATGTACACATGTGTTTGTGTGATATATCCCCAAGCGTTAGCTCAGAATTTTAAACTCACTTTGAAAGGAGTGGTAGAAAATGTCACGTAATTGCTGCCTAGAGGGCATGTTATTTTCAGAGCAGCTTAGGGGCAGATGTGTATGAAAGATCTGTTTGGTTTTGTTGATTTATTCTGTGCCTTTTGTGAATGTTGAGTATGAGGAGTGGTTCAGGTTCAACTTTGTCAAGTCTAGGAAATGGAAGATTTTTATGGGTAAAACCATGTCTTGTTATTCAGCAGTCCCTGGTATCTGTTGATTCTGCCACTGATTTTGCAGATGTTTCCCATCCCCTTGCCCTCTCCCAAACCCTCTAAAAGTTGGTGCCAATAATACTGGTTTCCTTGGTCAAACACTCATATGTAAACTAAGTTACTACTCTATTTATCTTGGAGTAGTTGAAAATTTTTAAGTGTCTCCGGTATTGTAGACTTAAGATACTGTGTTAAAGGAAATAAAATACACTGAAAATATGAAAAACATCAGTAAAGCAGCATATTTTCACCAGGGAGAAAATAGTTCTGTGGAGTTTCCCTAAAGAAGGTTCTTAATTTGAGTAAAACTTGGTATTTTAAGCTTCTCTTAGCTTGACTTGAAATGTTAGTCCTGTTACTGATGACAAAACTTAATCAGTAAACTTCTTAAAAAATCAGAGGTACTAGTAATTGCTGTGGCCTAAGTTCAAGTTCCAGGGGGTTAAATGTATTCTTGATACTTAATTTACTCCAACAGCTGACTTAACCATGGAAAAATGTATAGGTGCCAAGGAGACTCTCACAAGTTGAATGAGCTACTAGCCTCTGGGAATTTCATTCTGATACAGATGGTACGTATTAGGGGCTCTTGTGGGAAAACTGTATTTTATAGAATGTGAGGGGGAAAACCAGAGTAATTCACAAGATGATCAGAATACAGGTGCTTTGTTGAAGGAATTTTTACTGTAAGCAAGGAGCAGACAGGCAGGCAATCAAATTCAGTGGGAACAGAAGAATTAAAACTTAGGTTATACTATAAGCAATGCATAAGTGAATCTTAACCAGCATGGCTGGCAATAAGAAGCATGTAAGCTGTACTGCATTCCTTAAGGAACCAAGGCTTTTTTCTCACTTTTACATACCCATCTGAAAGCAATGAGAGTCTTGAGGATGTTAACTTCTTCCACATTTTATGAAAATTACTACCTTGTGGAAAGGGGGACAGACACAAATTAGTGCCACCAGTGTAAGACAGGCAACACAGAGGTTGATACTGGCCTTTTCCACTGTCTCTCTTCCTGACCTATCACCCTAGATATGCATCAACACTTGCTAAATCCTCAGAAATGTGGGAGGTTTATCCTTCCCCCAGGAACTAAAAAATACACTGTAGAGAAGCAGTGGGAACAGGTAAAGATGCCCAAGGCTCACAGGCCATACCCCATACAAAATTGGGATGAAGTAAGGGCTGTTGTGAGAACTGCTTTTCAGTCTTTGTCAAACCTTCCATCTTGTGAGACATTTAAGCTTTAATGGTATGTGTTCTTTTATTTTTTCTGTTGTCCCCATTTTGTAGCCACCGTCTGACAAGGTGATGAAGGAAACAGTATTATGGGTCTGTTACCTTGTGTGAAACTTTCAAGACTAAGAGTGTAGATTTTCCATTTTTCTGTAACTTCTGAAAAAAATCACGCTGCTTTCTTCTAATGGTATGTTTTTCAGCATGGGCCCTAGCAGATTTAGGGAAGGATGAACAGACGACTTTCCCTCTAGTCATTTTACTGACCCCCTCTGGGGCAGAAGAGTAAATGTTGAATCCCATTCTTCTGAATTTCTGCTCTTGGGATGATGAGAAGGAATGCGAAATAAAAGCTCACACACAGATTGTTCATCTGCCTTTGCTTTCTGATGAAGCCTGGTAATGTTTGCTAGGAATAAGAGGATAAAATGAACTCTTTTGATAGAGAATGTCAGCTTGAACACATCACACATTCAAAATATGTCAACATTAACAATATTTGGAGGGAAATGAGCAATGCAAGAACTTCAAAAGAGAAGAGCAGTCACAGTCAAAGAGAATGAGAGTTGGGAGGTAGGAAGAATTGCTGTTAAATCCATATCCACGTTTCTTCCAAGTGAATAATTAGAAGCATTATATTCAGGGTTAATTTGGTAACTGATTCCCAGACATAAGCCTTAATTTGAATTATTTCCCAATTGTTTGATGAGTGTCAGACAATAACCAGTTCCACTATTTTTTAAAAATCATATTCTCATTTAAAAGTATGGTGAAAAAGATCCTTCTTTGTACCTCCTGGAAGCAGACAATAGGAAATGAATGAGCTGCCCTAGTTTAGAGCATTAAAGTAAAAAAGTCCAAAAGATTTGTTTAGAAATACGTAATATGCAACTCCTGTCTCCTTTACTTGCTAAAAGAAATTGTTTCCAGGGGAGGAAGTGGGATATTAGAGAACCTTTTACGCTATGCTCTCAAAGAACACTGGTTTTAGTCACTGCCTTTGTTCTGGACAGACAATCAGGATGAAGTTATTCCATGCCCCTTAAACTCCTAGCCCCAAGCTGAGGGACCAAGAGTGTTGAAAATAATGTGTATTTATAAGACAGTTACTTCAGGAATTTTGAGGGAACTCTGGGAGAAGATATGAGAAACAAACTGAAAGGTTTTTTTAATCTCTAGTTGAGGATCTTAATGCAGATTTAGTCTCTTTGGAAGAGTTGTATGGGTTGACTTGCAGTCCAGGCATCGCATTGTCTACACAATTATGTATGCTTTCAAAGGCTAAAATATATGGGCAGCTGCCAAATGTTCGGTGTAGAATTACGGTTATCTGAAGACCTAGGACAGTCATAGCTGTATTTTTTTGGGTTGTTCATGCAGGAAACAGCAGTGGCAGATGTATGGATTCTTGTACATACCTACTTTTCTGAGAGGACAGGTGGTTGGGGGATGATAAAAGAGCAGAAATAAGCCAAATAAAGTGCTCAGTGCAAGTCAATATATTAATGTAAGACCAGGGTTTTTTTCATTTTTAGTTTCATGGAACTTACTCATATAATTAATGGACTTGAAGTCGTATTCCAGAGTCTCTGCCAAATGCTCAGGTCACTGGCAGATGAACCTTGGGGGTTTCCTGGCGAATTCTCTGCTGTAAAAGCAGTCCGTAAGGGTACAAACGTAAAAATTGCTTGGTTCAATAGTTACAATATTTATGCTAAAATTACAACAGAGATTGATCACTTTAACTTAGCAAACATATTCCTTGTAGAAAATACATAGACTTGAGCTTAAACACTTTCACAAGCTGTAGCTTGTAGGTTCACAGAAAATTTGGTGTGTGTTGGCTTCCAGCATGATAACTGTGGCTGGGTAATGAGAATGCGTTTATGGTAGCCCCATTTAAGATGCTGAAAAAAATGTAACGCTATCCCAGCTAGAACCAGTACAGAAGTCCTATATGTCTCTTGCCTAGAGGCTTTAAAGTTATCCTGTGAAGGAGAACACTTGCTTACTGCCACTATGTGCTCAAGTCTGTGAGTCCAGTCTGGGATGTCGTAACTCTGAAATGCAATGTGTTTAGTGCCACAGACCGCTACTTTTGCTGGATTGTGTGAGGCATCTTTTTTTAAGATGGGACTGAAATTAGATGCTGAAGCTGGTAACATGCCGCTTTCAGAAAGTGACATAATTCCATTGGCATTTTCTTTACCATATTGTTGCACTTTCCTATGTTTTCTATAGCTACTGTATGTATTTGTATGAGCTTTACTATGTTTCTTTAAGTAATTACAGGTTTGAAACACTCAGGTGCTGTGTGTCCATGTACAGATATAATGGCAGATAGAGATTAAGTGGATTAGGTGGTTTAAAGGATGGGCAGTTCCAAGGGAATGTTTACCAGCACATATTGCTCAGTGTCCTCCTTAGGTAACTGATGTCTTCTGAAGTCACAGTAATTTGTCCTTATTATTGGGAATTGTTGTTAGAATCTTTTGATGAGAGTTCAGACTAAAAATTGAGGTGAATGATTCTCATCTTTTGTGAAAGGGCACCCATGTCTGGAGCTGTCTTAAGTAGTTAGTTTTCTATGTATGTTGAGGCTGTGTCAGTGGCATTTGTAAGCACATGGTCGTGCACCCTATTTATGTTACTTGGGTAAAATGTGTCAGATTTAGTTTAGCTCTTCTCAGTGGTGTTGCAATTTATGCTTTTTAATACTTCCTTTGAGGTTTCTCAGCTTTTCCTGATTTTATGGTCTAATCTTTTAAAAGATGAGGGTAAGTTAACATCTCATGAGTATTACAGCAATTCTGTTGCCCAAAGTAATTACGTTACACTGCGAAAAAGCAGATACATATTTAACTGAAAAGCCAGTCACCCAGTTTACTGAGACAACCTACTTATGAACATAAAGACAACTAAGTGTTAAGTGACTGTTCTCTAGAATGGAATTACAGTTTAAATGCAGGTCTTTTAAAATTCTTATTATATGTTTCTCTCTACATTGATTACTGTTTGTTATTATCTTGTTAAATGTAGGAAGTTATGTTAAATCAGCTGGTGGTCTTCATTATGCTTAGCTGGAACATAACGTAATACTCTTTTATCAAGAATTTTTCCTCAGTAGGGTACCTGTCTTACATTCAGTCATTAATAAATGTTGTAAATAGCACTCATATTGAAAAATACCTCGATAGGAATGATGAAAGTCAAAACAATCTGCCTGTTCAATAAACAAAATTAAGATTGCAGGTGTGAGTGCTCTGCATTCATTCTGTTTCACAAAGATTTTTTTCCCTGCAATATATTGTGTCTGTGTGCTACATCTGCAGTCCACCCTGATATTTTTATTTGTTCTGAAGTCTTCAAGTAGGAGCTGGTTATACTGTCTTGACCCTGCATTCAATTTTCAGCCTTGTTTTAAGACTGACTTTGCTGTGGGTTTTTTATTACTGGGCAGTTCTCTCCTGGTGTGTTCCACTCCTTTTAAAGTGGCCATCCCTACTATTGCTCACTCTTGTCTTGAGTGTCTTAAATAATTCAGCTTGCACTGTCTGTTGGAAAGCTTAAGAAAGTCTGTTTGTGAGTGCTTGTGAAGGAAAAATTCAGAATGGCTCAATGTTATTTTCACTTGGTCTTTACTTTTGCTCTTAACTAAAGCGAAGTGCGAGGAAAAGATGCTGTCAATTTGTCCTTTCCCCAAAATCTACTCTCAGGCAGATGGGGGTTTGATCCTTTATGCTGTCCTCAGAGACATGTAAACATGTTGAGGAAAAATGAAGAAAAAAGTTGGGGAAAATGAAGAATGTTCCATTGCTACTACTGTGTGGACCATTATACAGCTTAATTGTTTTTTTTGTCATGCTGTCTTTTGAATACATAAGTAAATATTCTTCATAAAGTAACTTCAGGACATTTTAGAAGATAGTGGTGAAATATTCTAAAAATAGTTAATTTGCTATGTATGTTTTCAATACCTGTCCTTTGATTGCTTTTCTTAGCTTCATCCTACTTTTACTTATATTAGCAAGCTTTGGCTTAGAGGACCCTTAAAAGCAAATAATTATTAAATAGCAGAGATCTACATGTCTCTCATCTCAAGACCTGCGGAAAGCCTGTTTAGGCATTTCTACAGGTGACAACTGTGTGACTGATTTATTCCATGTCCTTCAGCATTTCCTGTAATCTTAGTCTGTCTAAAATGGCATGGCAAACAGCCATGGAAGCATTTTTAGTTTCTGAAGCACGTGGCTGAAGTTCTGCTGCTGACTGCAGTCAGTTCCTGAAGATGGGTGTGGAAGTTGTGTGCTAGAACAAAAGCTTTCTCACTCCACTCCACCTCAAAGTTCTCCACACATTTCAGATATGGGGCTCCTACAGGCATGTTACTGGCTTCGTTTCAGGTTTTCGTACTGAAGCGCACCGGAGGGTCTTCAGCCTCAGTTTTATTATTGTTTTCTTTATAGTATGTTGGATTCTACTTGTGGGAAGGTTCTTCAGTGCTCACTCAGCATGAGGCTGTGGATCGTCATTTTTCTGACACTGTGATCTTCTTACTTAAAGAAAAGGGGTTTTTTTGTTGCTGTATTCAATTTCTCGTATAACAGAGTATTCAGAAGTAGCCCTTACTATGACTGGTGTCAGGGCAGCAAATAGGGAACTCTTTGGTGTTAGATTTGTTTCTTTTTTTTTTTTTTGCTTACAGAATTTTTCCCATAACTTGCTAGGACACTAGCTACTGGGTACTTATGGGTGCTTGACCAGAACAAAGAGGTAGCCAAAAGTGGGGAGGGGAAACTCACTCAAGCACTTGATCTGAGCCTTCAGAGTGGTGCAGTGTCGCTGCGGTTTTGGGAAAAGGAACTCACTCCTGCTACAGAGTCCAGCCTGGTCCTGCTTCTTCTGGTGTGGGTAAGCCCCTGCTCCTGGGAGCAGCCACTGAACTGGGATCTTGTTATCCCCAGCCTCATTAAAGACGCACCTCTCCTTGCTGGGAGCAGGGCCGCTGTTGTTCTGCCCCCCTGCTGTTCCTTCAACACTGCTGGAGTTTCTCGCTACTCTGTAGCCTGCACCCCCTGTCTGCTCAGACTTCCCGGTCTTCAGTCTTGGATTCCATCTCTTCTGTCCCTTCCCGTCTGGGACAAAGCCGCCATTACCGCCTGGTCCCAAGACGCGTGGGGATCATTGCACCCGCCCTGCCCGCCGGGAGCCACCAGCGCCCCTGCTGGCTGTGACCAGAACTGCACCGACAGGGAAAGTGCCTGCGGCCAGAGAAACTGTTACTGGGTTCCTGGTTCTGTTTGTTGTTATTGCTGTTGTTGTTTGCTTGCCCTGTTATACATACTATACAAGTAAGGAACTGTTATTCCTACCCCCCATACCTCTGCCTGAGAGCCCCTTAACTTTTCTAAATTATCATAGTTTGGAGGGAGGGGGTTTGAATTCTCCATACCAAGGGAGAACCTGCCCCCTCCACAGCAGACAGCTATCTTTCAAACCAAGACAGGAACACAAGTACGTCTGGGTGGTGTGGAGCAAGGAGGTGATCCTGAGTGTTGGGTTCAGGCTGAGTGGGGGCTACTGATTGTTACTGCTGCTGCAGGGAAGATGTGTGATGGTAGAGGTTCAGCCTCACTTGCTATGAGGTCTGCTTTAGAGGCCAAGTGTTAGGGTATATGTAAATATATAGAAGATACAGAGTGTACCCTTAAATAAATGTATAGGCAAGAGCAGCACCTGCAAACAGGAACTCTTTCCAGTGCCTGCACACTCAAACCCAGGGCTTGTAGCTTGAGATGCTACTCGTCCAGCTTCTGCACCAAGTGAGACTTCTCTGCTGCTGTCTATTGAATCTTCTTCTTCCACTTGCTTTGAAAAAGGACATGTGCTTTTTAGCCCCAAGTTGTACTCTGCCATTCATATGAATATTAGTAACTGCACCTATGGATTGCTGTCCTTGGGTCTAGGTGTTCTGTGTCTGCCATCCCTTTGAAATCTCCAAAAATGTCCAAAGGCTCCTGTGTTGCCTACCTGCGGGGGAAACCATGGTAAATGGCAGCAGAATATCATGTCATAGGAGAAAAAGGAGGGGGAAGGACGGTGTTTTACAAGGCAATTTTTCTGTTATGTTGTCTAGGTTTGGAGTTCTAGTTTGAAACACAATTTTAAAGAAAATCAAAGACAGACAGATGCTCCAAAAATGTGACAGTCAATCTTGTGGCTTATGTCTATTGAGTTTTGTGCTTACCTTTTTGAAATTCATTTACTAGGAACATTATGGATTTAAAAAACCAACATCACCTGTCTTTGGTATATCATGATATTTTTAAAACATTTGGCTGGTAAAAAGACTTAATCTTCTGAAAACGTACAGAAAAATGAGCGAGGAAGCAGCTTAGTGTTTTGCTCTGATTAGGGAAACACAGACACATAGCCTTTCTTTTAGTTTCTTAACAATAATTTGCATGCACTGTGCTTAGGGGTGTTCTTTTCTCAAATCTGTGAAGATCAGACTGGGAAAAAAATCCAAGATGTGTATATTCACGCAACTTCCTAGGGCAATTGCTAGTGAAAAAACAAAAAAAAAAACAAAACAAAAAACCAAAAAAACCAAAAGAACCACTGTCTTGAGTTACAATGTAAGATGTAACCAAAAGTATGTATTTTATCACTATTTCCATAATCTGTTAAAACCTGGTGGGGCAGTTATCTCCTCCAGGACTCATCCCTGATAACTCCCACCAGGGACTATCTTCTGTTAATGGGCCATCAACTCACTGCATGACTCAAAAATTACATCATCCCATTGTGAGATGCTCCACCCAGGGGGAGGAACTAAGCATTCCTACTTGGATGTGATCTGAGGTTTGGAACACCATGGGCAGCCTTATCCACTGAATTCCCAGAGGACAACAGCTCCATAACCACAACTGGACCTTCAGAGGAAGATCAGACCCTTCTATAGGATTACTGCTTCAACCACATCTATCACTACAACAGGGTTGCAGCCACCATTTAATTGGACTGCTGCCATCACCCTGACCAACAGGGTGTCAGGTTGTATCCTGTCTCTGTCATGTTAAGCCAGTGGTTTTTGGATTTATTTTATTTTTCCCTATTAAATTGTAGTTCTGACTTGGAATCGCTCACTGGTTTACTTTCAAACTAGTACAACTGATACGTTGGAGTGGGTACCTAAAACAGAGGCTAGACAAGATTAAGAGAATAAAAGTCGATATTTATTAAAGGCCTTCAGTAGGTACTCCTTGAGCACTCAAAAGCCTCTGAGAGGGGCTACACCCAACATAGATCATGGTCACAAGTTTTTCATACAGTCATTAGTTTGGTCCATTTACATATCAGGTTTAATCCTCTAATTACAATGTCAAAACCTCCAATTTGCTGGGGGTAAAACAAATCAAATAACAAAAACAAATACCCAAACAAAAAAAACCAAAACAAAAACCAAAAGAAACCATCAAATAAAAAAATAAGATAAGGAACCTCCAGCATTAAATATGCCAGATTTTGAAAACTCTTCTTGTGCAGTTAACTATTGTCAATCAATCCATCTACTATGGGAAATAATGCTTTGGATAAATTGTCTCTAAGCAAAAAAATGTGCTTTTATATAAAAAAGTTGAGAACATGACTCCTTTGAAAGCGCATGATATGCTAGCATAAAATGCTGTTTTCCATTTTGACTAATTTAATGTTCTCTAGACAATATCTACTCTAATTCCTGAAAGAGTTCTAAATGAACATTATATGGAGGATATTTTTTAGATTGAAATTGTCACACACATAATTTTGCAGGTTTGAATTGCCTTTCTTCAGACAAGGTGAATCATTGCATTCCTCTTATCAGAACTGAAGAAAATAGTTTAGTTTTCTGTTCCTCGGCAGTCTTTTTTGAGTCATGACCACTAATGAAACTATGGTGGTTTAAGATTATTTGTTTCCTGTATGTCTGGCTGATGGTATGCAATCTAATTTTTATTCAGGATGTTTACACTGAATTATTTCTACTCTCTGTTTTTCAAGCTGTTATTTAATCAATACATTACATGGAGAAAATATGTGCCAGAGGCATACAAGGCAAGATAAATACATTGCGAAGAGCAAAAAGTTTTGTGTTTCCATTGAAGTATTCTTCACAAACCCAAAACTTAGCTTTGCCAGTGATTTTAGAAGAAATTTTGGTGTGATACTGCTGTCTGAACAAAGATTGGGGTATTTGGTCAAAAAAGATAATGTTAGCAGTTTGCCTATGTAAATATTATTAGGAAACACTTCACTTTTTTTTTTTTTTTCAAGATCTGCGTAACTAAACTAGTTATGACCCCTTAAAGTGTTCCTCCAGAATTATAATCAAAACTATTTCTTTATTACTGAATTCTTGCAACTCAACAGTGAAATTGGAAAGATGTCACTGACTGGAAAATTAGAAACAATGCTGTGTTACTTCTCCAAGAAACAAGTACAGCTAGGGATTACAGAGGAAATAATTTTTTCTGTAGCATATAAATGAGTAAAACCTTGCAAATGTTTCCGTCAATAGCTTTCCAATTAATTTTGTGGCGTTTTTTAGAAGAAAAAGACCAATTTGCAAATGTAATTTTGTCTACTTTTTTTCTGGTGTTTTCAAAAAAGCAAACTTGAAGTATTGCATGATGAGTGGCTTTTATGCATAAGAAAACACTTAGGTTTCTTAGGCAAAACTTTAGCTATGATCTGTTAAAAGTCTATTTGGACGGCTTGGTCACTTTGTTTCTGTTTTATAGATTTCCATCAGATTATTAGTGCAAATGCAATTTAATTAATAGAGCAATTTTAAAGGTAAAGATTTTAAAAAACTAGTTGTTCACTTCATGCTGGAATTGGCCTACAGCAAAACCAATTATTCAGGGTTATTTTGAAGATTTTCTGCCTTTATGACCCAGTCTCTATTTCTTTCCCTTCCATTTCCATTTTATGTGCAAAGGGGAGTTTGTCAGCTGTGTAGAATGTAGGGCTCAGAGCTTGAGAAGAAATCTATCAGTGGCTAGCTTTTGTGAATTAATATATTGTACACTTCAGTGTCTATATCTATATCTGTCTATCTTTGAATGTATCTGAAATGCTTGTACATCAGCACATGCAATATGAGAAACAACAGGATGAACTGGAAGCCCTGGTCAGCTCCCATCAGGAGCTCAGGGTGAGTCAGCAGTGTGTGCCCGGGCAGCCAGGAGGGCAAACCCCATCCCGGGCTGCATCAGACACAGCAGCACCGGCTGGGATTGGGATCTTCCCGCTGGATTCAGCCGTGCTGCGGCCTCACCCGGAGTCCTGTGTGCAGTGCTGGGCCCCACAGTTTAAAAAGGATGTGAAGGTCCCTGAATATGTCCAAAGGAAGAGAAAAAGCTGGTGAAAGGGCTGGAAGGCATGTCCTATGAGGAGCAGCTGAGGACTCCGGGTTTGTCTAGTTTGGAGGAGAGAAGTCTTAGGGATGACCTTACTGCCCTGAACAGCTTCCTGAGGAGGGATGTGGAAAGGGAGATGCTGATCTCTTTTCCCTGAGACCCAGTGATGGGATTTGTGTGAGTGTTTCAAAGCTGAGCCAGGGCAGGTTCAGACTGGACATGCAGAAGCATTTTTTTTATATAAGGGCGATCAAATATCATGGAGCAGGCTTACTAGAAAGGTGATCAATGCGTCAAGCGGTCAGTGTCTAAGTGGCATTAGGACAATGTCCTTAACAACATATATGAAGTATGTCCTGAAGTGTTCAAGCAGTTGGACTAGATGATTATTGTAGGTCCCTTCCAGCTGAAATAGTTCATTCTGTTCTGCCTCTCTTAAGCAGAATAATAAAGCTATAGGCATGCTACAGTGGTCAGAAACAGCATTGCAATTTTAATTATTTCTGTTTGGAGAAAGCTGTAGTTTTATATGCCGCTTGCTTTTCCTCACATGGCTGTTTTCTTCCCTCAAAATTCCTAGTGTAATTGTTGTGATGATTACATGCATGCAAGTGTATACACCATTTACATGACCTGTATGCAAACACAGCTCTTAAACGCAGTTTTTTCCTGAAGCATACATTTACATCATATTAATTGTAAACATGTTTGCCTACAAAGTACAAATTTCTCCCTTTCAGGGTATTTTTGATTGCAGAGCTTTGTACTGTTATACAAGTAATGCTAGGTGACAGGCAGAAAAACCAGGCAGATTAATGTAAACACATTGTTTACCATAAATAGTTGTTCTAACCTTAGCAATATCCTTTGATAGTTTAAGCTCATGTCATATTAATTCATTGGTGTTTTACTTAACATACTTTTTTGTATTTTTCCATTTGTTAGTGAGTGGTGTGAATGAAATTTGTTTGAGGAGATATTTTTCATTTTCTGCTCTTAGTCCCACTCTCCAATTGCTAAAATAATTATGAGAGGAAGACTAGTGTTCATGATCTTGTGTATATCTACTCTGAATAGCTTCAGGAAGGTAATCAGGTAGACAATACAAGCAAAATTGATTTTTTTTTTTTCAGTATATTACATCTGAACAACAAAGAACTGTCTGAAATTCAACAAAGGCAAATGCAGGGTCCTGCACCTGGGGAGGAATAACCTCAGGCACCAGCACAGGCTGGGGCTGATCTGCTGGGAAGCAGCTCTGAGGTGAAGGGCCTGGGGTTCCTGGTGGACAGCAAGCTGTCCATGAGCCAGCAGTGTGGCGTGGTGGCGAAGAAGGCCAATGGAGTCCTGGGGTGCATCGGGAAGAGCCTGGCCAGCAGGTTGGGAGAGGTGATCCTGCCCCTCTACTCATCCCTGGTGAGGCACATCAGGAGTGCTGTGTCCAGTTCTGGGCTCCTTGGGACAAGAGAGAACTAGAGCTGCTGGAGAGGGTCCAGAGAGGTTGTGGAGTCTCCCTCACTAGAGATACTCAAGAACTGTCTGGACACAATCCTGTGCCATGTGTTCTAGGATGTCCTTGCTTAAGCAGGGAGGTTGGACCACCATTCCCTTGTGGTCCCTTCCAGCCTTACTCATTCTGCAATGAATCAAGTAAAATAACCATGAAGGATGGAGATGTGATGGAAAAAAATTAGTCTTGCCTTGCTTGTGAAACTTCGTTAACCCCAAAATTTTGACACAGTTATGGCATCACTGGTGTACAGACTGACTTTGTTGGCTCTGAAAAGCTTATTCCCAGTTTGATCCTTGCATAGCAAAATGAAGTTAAAATAGAGAATAAGAATTATTGTGTTAAGTATCTGTCTGGAGCTTAAGAAAAAATATTCTCTATGCAAAGTCTTTAATGGAAAGAAGAGGTATATAATTAATAACTAAGAAAGAAATTACTTCAAATCTTGCAATTGTGGGACCTGTTTTTCTAAGTAAAAGAGAAAATCTCAAGGGCTGTACATTCATACAAATATGAGAATGTACTAGTGCACAATTACTGGAAAGTTTTATGACTCTTAAAATACTAATGGTTTCCACAGGGCAAATTGACATTTATTGTGTTTTTTAATGTTACACCTAATGTGTTTTCCATCAAAGATAATTGTTTGGTTTATTGTGTTATTATCCAGGTATTATCCAGGCAGCCTTAGCTGCAGTTCAGTTGTTCAAGGGCTTTTCTTTTGCTTTAGTGTTATGCTTATCTAAGAGACTTCTAGACCAGGTGCTTTCTGGAAATGCCTTACTCCACTGGTACCTGAGACATATGTATATTTTTGAACAGTAATTTTTAAGAAATTTTAAAAACTGTATTGAAAAATTACATTTTTCTTGAAAATAATAACATCTAGAGATAAAGCAGGAAATGTAGTATTTTTAAACTTCAGTTTAAAAATACTCCTTTTTTATTCTTTTCCTATCTCTTTTGCTTTCCTGTCTTGTTCAGAGGAAACATGAGGGAAAAGACCAAAGGGGATGGCAGGCATAAACTATGCATGATCCTAAACATTTCCAGTAACTTCTAAATGTTTCAGTAAAGACTTTTGCTTGTGTGTGCGGTGCAGAATACAGCTGACAACTCTCTGTATCCTTTAGTTTAGAGGAGGGGCATCTGCACCATCTGTGATATGCACTGAGCTTTGAAACTTTGCAGCTGCCTGAGGATCTTTCTGTATCAGGAAAATGGTCCTTCTGCTGCGAGTCCTGGAGGGGTAATGTGGTTTATGCCCAGCTGGCATCTAAGTACCACCCAACAACCTATTCATTTCCCACAGGGGAATGAGGGAGACAATTGGAAGGATAAAGTGATAAACTTGTGGGTTGAGATTAAGACAGTTTGATAGGTTAAAGCAAAAGCTGTGCATGCAAGCAGAGCAAAACAAGGAATTTATTAGCTACTTCCTTCCTGGGCAGGCAAGCGTTCAGCCCTCCTCAGGAAAGCAGAGCTCCATCACATTTAACAGTGACTTGCAGGTGAGTTATTTAGGTTGCTTAAAAAATCACTGTGAAAGGTATTAGCAAAAGCAGGTTTAATATAAATTTGTGACTAACAAAGTTCAATTCCAAGGTTCACTCTATTACTTATTATGTGGATGAAATGCACAGAGCAAAATCAGATTAGAATCAGCTTGGAATGGTTCACAGAGAGACCAGAGATGGAAAAGAGTAAGCGTGTAAAACAGTAAGTGAGACCCTCCTGCTGAGTCACAAGGTTCAGAAATGATCCCCTTGCTTTCTAAATTCCTGATGGAACCTAGGTCTGACTGAGTCCAAACTCAGCCACAGACTTGGAGACTTCCCTGCCCTCCTATCTTGTGTATTAGATTGTTCTCAGTTGATGAAGAAGCTATTTAATGGTCAGGAAGTAGACAGTGTGTACAGAAAATGTCACTCCAAATTTTAGTTAGAGATCACTTTATTTAAGGGGTTTTAAGCTATATCTTCCTATCCTATCCAGTTGATAGAATTGGTGGGGATCTAGTCACTGTATGTGAGGGAGGCAATGTAATGTATCTGTAAATGCAGGGCTGAGAGCCTAGTCTTAGAACTTTAAGTGCCTTCTGTGCTTTCTGTTGGGGTTTTATCTTTCTCCTGAAGTACATGTCAGCATAAGGTATAAAGCAAATAGACGCTTCTTATTTCTAATCTAGGATGTACCATTTAAACCATACTCATCTTAGCAATTTTTGTTAATTTCTGCCTAGAATTTTTTTTTTTTTTTTTTTTT
>WAAE01008067.1:16956-43454 GCA_013400495.1 Nicator chloris
TTTTTTTTTTTTTGTTAATGGCTGAAGTGTGCCCAAATGAAGAAAATAACAGAGCCATTCTCTTCCAGGCTGTTTTGGTACCTTTTTTTAAAGAATCCAAGTACTGGACCTTTCCAGGTGGCAAGGTGAGCTGCAGAATAGCAGAGTCAAAGACCTTTTAAAAAATCACAGCTGAATACTTAAAGCTGAGTTATTGTTGCAGGAAGGATTTGGTGCCACAATCTGCTTTCCTCTGAAAATGAATACTACCCCTTGGTTTTGAGACTTCTTTTAAGGAAGGTGATGTTGAATAGATGGAAAAGTTGGTCAGAGCGTGACCAGTATGAGCAAATAATGGGAAAATATCTATAAAATACTAGTACAAAAAACCTTATGGTTAAACCAGTTAAGGCAGCATCACTTCTTACAGGCACTTACCTGGAGTATCCTGCAGGATGCATAAAATATGTGTGAATTCTTGCAGACATTATTCTGCATCATCCTGATGTTGTGTTGAAATCTGCTTAAAGGGAACCTCTACCTTTGCTTGTTCATTCTGACTGTATTTTTAATAAAGAAAAAAAATCTATTCATTGTGAAGTGTTCAACAGCATTAAACTGGCACATGAATCTCTTGTTAAAGCCTTTAAGAAAGATAGCTTTAACTAGAATTTTGTTATTATTTTCAAAGGCCTCAGTGTAGTCACTGTTAGTAAAATGTGGCATTGTGGCTTGATTGCATCTGTTTCTTCAGTGTCAGTTAATGTCTGATGCAACACATGGGAATGCATTTGTGGAAGAAAAAGTAGTCCTTCACTTGGGGAATAAAGAAATAAAACATTTGAGCTAAATTATTTAAGCAATTTATGTGAACTGTAGAGAAAGCATATTCTCCTGATAGAGCAGGAGACAGGTAATCATCAATGCTTGTTCTGACTTTCTCTGATCTTGGGTGACTCATTCTGCAGGCATTATCAAAAGAATTCAATTGTAGAATGCACTGGATGAGAACTGAGCACTCTCATTTCTTTCTTACATGTAGAGTGAGTGTCACAGATTCATGGAATATCCTGATTTGTGAAGGTGCCTTTCTGTAGCAGTCCCCTCCAGTGTCATATTCCCCAATCTCCTCGCATATCCAGGGTTGCCCCATCTCAGGTGCAGAATCTGGCACTTGTCATTGTTAAACTTCATACAGTTGGTGATTGCCCAGCTCTTGGGATGCCGAGATCAGTTCGTGCCAGAGTCAGAAAGGAGCAGAAAGAGACTTCCCCCTTCTTGTTCAGGTGTTTATTATTTCTTATCTTTTTGTGGCGTGCTCTTCAGTTACAAGGTCTTTCCCCTTCAAGAACACAGCTGGAATGCCCCAAGGGAGTGACCCCCAAGGCCTTATGAAGCCATTTGACCCAATCCAAATCCCAAACGTATGATATTTACAATTCTGTACCAATTATCCTTATTTACCCCTCTAAATGACACTTCTACCTCAAACCATTCCACCCAATCACCCTGTGCCACCACACAACAGAAGATGGAGTCTATGAAGAAGAAGGAAGAAGCTCAGGTACCACCCAAGATCCTCCATCTTGTCCCTTTTCCAGCCTCCCTCCTAAAAACCCAAACTACATTTTCACACGCTGTGATAAACTATACTACATTCTATCAAACCTACAACTCTTCTCTAAGTATTGAAAGTCCTTTCCATGGGCAAAAGTGAAAGACAGTGTTCTCCTGGGGTCCCAGCAAGGGTCCCGAACCCCCCAAGATGTACATGGGGGTGTTCATGGGGGTTTCTGTCTAGCCCTGGGCTCCAACACCCAGCCCTCTGATTTGTCAAGGTCTCTCTGCAGGGCCCCTTGATAGTATGATTAGTCAATGTAACCTAAACAGATACTGAATCATTATTGAGAAGAAATCCTTATTGATAAAATCATGTAGTAGTAGTAGTAGTGATAATGTGTTGTTACTGATGCCTTTTGATAAAGCAGTTGCTTGCTGGAAGGCAGGTTTTGTTTGAGGAGCATTTCAATAAATTATCATCATCTATGAATTACTGAAACCATCTGTGAATTACTGAAATAGGAAGGCAGCTCAGAATGAATGGATCAGCATAACCAGTATGTTTCTGACTGTTCCTGTTAATGAAGTGTTTGTAATACAGCTGAGTGCCTGAATAGTCCTCTGTCACAGGAGGTTAAGTGACAGTATACTATAGGTGAGCACCTGAAATGTGCAGAGTACTAGAATTCATCACCTGTGCAGATGTACATGTGTGCACATGTGTGTGATCCTTCAGCATGAAGGAAAACCACCATTCCACCTTCTTCTTGGCCTAGGACCTGAGCCTTCTTCCTCTAGCTTGTCCTCAAGACAACTTGACTAGTCATTTTGTTTCAGCTGTGTTCAAGCTCCTATGCAGCATTTGACAGTAGCTTTAGCTATAGTTAGAGACCTGTTTGATCTAATTTCCATTCTGTGGCCTTAAACATACCCAGAGTTACTGCTTGTTACAGCAATGTTCACGTCATGTTCAGTACAATGAAACATGATGAACATAAGGGACAGACTTCAGTAGTATGATTGCGTTGCACGAGCTCCTATTTTTATTTCAAAATTGCACCTAAAATTGTTTTAGTTGATCTATCTGTTCATCTAATGTGTTTGCAAATACATAGAAACTAAAATTTTCATTTATGGGAGAAATTATTATTCTGACAAACATATAATAACAGGTTAGTACCATGAACTGACAGAATATTCTAAGTTGGAAGGGACCCACAAGGATCATCGAGTCCAACGTTTAAGCAGCCTGTACAGGGATTGAATGCACAATGTTGGTGTTATTCCCACTGTGCTCTGATCAACAGAGCTAAATTCATTATTTTGCCTTACACGGGCAATAAACCCCCCACATTTTATTCTGTGGCCAATGCGTTTAAAGAAATATATATTATTTTGCTTATTTTTTTTACTTCTCTTCTCCTGGACCTACAACTCTTGTGACAGGAAACACTGTTATAATAGGTTTTTTATTCTGTATGCTGTTGCGAGCTTCTTCCTGCATCTCAGTGAAGATTTCCCTGGAACTGCCTTATCAGACACCAATTTTTAATTGGATCTGTAGGAACCTTCAGGGCTTAATTTGTTGTAGAGACTGCCTTCAATTTGGATCACCTAGTCAAAAATACAGCAGAGAGGGAAAAAATTGTGTTCATACAAACTTGTTCCTTAGGAGAAAGAAATTTGGCCATAATGATTAAGTCTTAATCCCTCCTCTTGCTGGCTACCATGCGGTCTGGACATGGCTTGGTCTTTGCTCTTACTGGCTGCTATGGGACTCAGGACACAGCCCAGCCCCGCACTCCTGCCGGCCACTACGGGGCCCGGGACACTGCCCAGCCCCTGCTGCCACCACAGCCCTGGGTGGAGTGGCCCACGGCACAGCCGAGCCGCAACCTCCCTTCCCCCCCAGCCTCCACCAGCAGCTGGGGAGAGTGGGGAGAAGGGGGGCCCCGGTGGCTGGGCCAGGCCAGGCCAGCTTCTCCCCTCATGGGAAAGAGCAGCGAGGCCTGACTGCCCGAGCCACCCCCACAGCCAGGCTGCAGGGGTGGCCTGACTGTTACTTCTTGGCTGGCTGGAAAAGCAAAAGGACTATTTTCTGGAATTCTCTGATATTTCACCCTGTCCGTGTTTCATGCAGACGTAGTTCAATAACCTCTATGATTTCCTGAATCACTTCCTGACCAAACTACTACATTCTCCACCTCTTATGTCTTCGTGAACACACACTGGGTTAAATATTATTATCAAGATTACATTCAACATACAACCCTTTTCTATTTAAAACACGTTACTACTCTACCCCTAGGTATTTAAGCTTAATTCTACTTAACTTATTGACTAATACATGCTTTGCCTTTAAATTTTCTTAGTCAATTTATTTCACAGTTTTATCAAAAGTGCTTGCATTCTTTACTAAGAAATGTTTCACGTTTGAAATTTGAAACCAGGCAGAAACACCAATTTATGTTGTGGTTTCACATTTGCTAATTTATGATGGTTCTCGTGTTTGCTGTTTTGTGAGATAATGATTAGGAGAAAATAAAAAGCGAAGCAGGTCTATATTTAAGAGTTACGAAAACATTTTATTTACACACTAAAGAATGAAGAAAAGAAAAAGTTTAAATTTCAAAACACTTCTCACAATTTATTTACTTTCTTATAAACAAAATCTTTTCATTACTTTGGTACAGGAGTCTCTCTTGAATCTTATGGAGACTTTCACTACAAAAAAAACCCCTAGTCTTCTCGTGGTTTTTATGTTATGAATTTGCTGTCTAGAAACTGTAGACTGTGAAATCTCACCCATAGTAGCCTTTCCTTGGCTATGTATGGGCTTCCTAGCTGGTTTGGGGTACTATTTTAAAATGCTTATCTAGTATACAACAAAAATGTTCTCAGTCTACAACTTTTGACTAGAATCAGCATTTCTCCAAACAACTAATAAAAAATAGTCTGTTCTCTATGGTTTTGTAAGAGAAGTGTAGTTAAAAATGTCTAGTCTTCAATTCTTCTTTCAATAGCTTTATCAGTTCTTTTACTCTATGCTGTCTCTCTATTTTTAACTGCAGTGTCTATCTGTGGAGGAACGAAGGGGTTAAATTCTTTGCCTAGGTTCTCTCTCTCTCTTCTTTAGCTGCAGCTCTTATAGTTGAAATCTCAGAGCCATGATGGTGTTGGGGGAGAAAGATGCTATCTTTTCTCAGGCTAGTGGCACAATTTGGTCCCTCCTCTTGCTAGCTACCACATGGTCTACCACATGAGCTACCACAGCGCAGTCTTTGCTGTTACTAGCTACTGCAAAACGTGAGACACAGCCTGGCCTCGCATTTCTGCTAGCCACTACGGGGCCCAGGACACTGCCTGGCCCCTGCTGCTGCCGCAGCCCTGGGCAGAACAGCCCGCAGTACAGCTGAGCCTCAGCCTCCCTTCCCCCCGACTCCGCCAGCAGCCAACAGTAGCCTGACTGTTACTTCTTAACTAGCCAGAAAAGCAAAAGGACTGTCTTCCAGAATTCTCTACTATTTCACCCTGTCTGTGTTTCATGCAGATGTAGTTCTATATCCTCTATAACTTTCTAAAAAATCACTTCCTAACCAAACTACTACAGTGGTAAATGGTGTTCAAGACACTTGTTCTGGCACTTGAAATGTGTTTTTAGGTGTCACTTTAAAGGAAAGGAGCAGGCAGAGGTGAAATTCCCCTGGTCCTCTGGATCAGGAGGAAATTGTTTGTAACAAGGTAGTGTTTTCTGCTTATGTACCTAGTTTAGCATAGTCCCTTTTTTTCCTAGCAACCTTTGGGAAATCTGTTAGGGTCTCCAGATGGTTCCTGTTTAAAAGTCACTCTTTCCAAGTTTCTGTTGTTGATGGAGTTCTGTTGATCTATATTTGCAATTTGCTTTTGTTTCTCTTAACCTTCTGCGCTACATGTTTGAGATCCCTTGCCCTTCCCTTTCCCATTCCCTCCTCTCCAGTTCTGTTTTTTTTGTTTGTTTTCTTACTTCTTTTTCTGCAGTCTGCTTAATTCTTGCCACTACTTGTGGAATATGGGGTCATAATTGTAAAAATGTTTAAGGCTTATTCTCACCAGAAGGCCCTGTGGGAAAGGCATAGCTGCAGGTTGGACAGTTGGAAGTCAGCTGGGGGGTGAGAGGCAGGTAGGAGTGAGGAGAGAGTCAGCTGAGTGATGGTTGGAAGTGAGACTGTGATTGGATGGAGGGACGCGTGGACAGCGTGTGCGCAGAAAGGTGATTGGATGGGGGGACACATGGACCGCGTATGAGCAGAAAGGTGATTGGCTGGAGGGATGCGTGTACAGCGTATGAGCAGAAAGGTGATTGGCTGGAGGGATGCGTGTACAGCGTATGAGCAGAAAGGTGATTGGCTGGAGGGATGCGTGTACAGCGTATGAGCAGAAAGGTGATTGGCTGGAGGGATGCGTGTACAGCGTATGAGCAGAAAGGTGATTGGATGGTAGGACACATGGACAGCAGCACTGCAGCTGGAACAGCCAACAGGTGCCCGTCTCCTGTTCTGTTAGGCCTTGGTTTGGTTTCTGTTATGTCCGGTGGAGATTAAGGGTATAAAAAGCGATAAAGGGATCTTCTTCAGATGCGTAAGGAGGTCTGTGCCGCTTCGTTTCCCATTGCTACAACTTCTCTTTTCTCCACTCAGCATACCTTGCTAGGGTGATTTCCTATTGGCTTGGCTAAACCACACATGTCACTCTAGCCCTGGTTATTCCTTATGACAGTTCAATAAAACCAAAAGAACTTAGCCCAAGGAGTGATGTTTCAGAATGCACAGAAATGCCATTTCTGTTAGCACGTTCTCTCAGTGGTGGCTTCCACAAAAAATGTGATAAAAATGTAATAGCTGCACTCTACACATATATAATGGCACTGAGCTTTGCTCAGTCACTTCTGTCTCTCTTCAGGAAGGTTTCATTCACAAGATAGAATTTTCTTTGTGTTAGAAGCCCATCTTTCAGTTTGGGAAGACACTCAAAGCAGTTTCGCAGTGATTGTTCTGCAGCCCATTATCCAGGCTTTGCCAAAACTGGGAGCTGTTACAGGCTCTTTGAAGAATCATGAGGCTTTAATAAGGTCCTATTCAGCATGGCAAACAGCTGTGTAAATCTGCAAGAAGAGCTTAATGAGGGAGGCAATGAAAAATATTTATGCTAATGAGGTTTTCTGCATCAATTAAGTGCTTGGGAAGAAGTTGATGTGATATTTGTGACATCATAAATATGCAGCCTGAAATCATGTTTCTAGAGCCTCTGCATTTCCATCTGATTAAGTATCTGCTGTATAATCTTTCCCCATTTTTGCATAAGTGGATTTCAATCTTCTGTGCATGACCATTCAAAAAATACTGTGAAGGCTTTCTCCTCAAGTTGTCTACTGAAGGCAGAGGAGGTGCAGGAAGGCTCTTCCATCATCGACTGAAAAATTGCCAATACATGTTACAGTAACCTCTGTGTTTAACTAGGACTATTATATTTATATTTTTTCAAATGCTGTCAAGTCTTCTTAGGAGGAGGTGTGCCGATATAAGGTGAAATACTGCTTCTGGGAGGTTCTTCCAGTTTCCAACTGAAGACATTAGTCTGAAACCATCTCGTAGATTTGACCAATCATTGTAAAGCTTTTTTTCAAAACCTTTCAAATGCCACTTTAAAAACTATAGCTCCTCTGGTTTTTTTTTTTTTTTTTTTTTTTTTTTTTTTTTTTTTTTTTTTTTTTTTTTTTTTTTTTTTTTTTTGGTTGTTGTTTTTGTTTTTTGTTTTGTTTTGTTTTTTCTGCCAGGAGAAACAAATTAACTTCTGTAGCTTCAAGAGGACAGTGTTGCAGAACAGTGTGTAAAAGAGATTGTTGTTGCTCTTTTTCCCTCCTTTTCACCTTTTGTTAATTGCGTGTAGTGAATGACGTAGTGATAGCCAATGGAAGTAGGTGAGCAAGGCTTGTAATCTCCCTAACCCTTGAGGGGTTTGGTGCTAGAAAACGAGGAGAATAGCAAGGTAGTAGTGGAAAATTCTGCTGTGTTCATTTACTTGGGGATTAACCAAGCTTGCACGTCCTCAGAAAGCTGGAGTACTGATTGTACTATTGGGAACATAAGAGTGTTTTTATTCCTGGATGTATCTGATGGGCCTTGTCATGTTTTCAGGATGATAAAGGATTTTGAGTGCCCATCTGCGGTGCTTTGCTAAAAAGAATAATTTTGGTAATCAGGCCCTGTACAGTTAATTGCAATAGATTCTTTTTATAAACTGCCAGGCAATTCTGAAAGGGGTATACATCTGAGCAAATCATGATTCATGTGATAGTTTGAACCTTTTTTCTAGTCAGCTAGGTTGACAGAGCTAGAGGATATGTTTCTGAGGCATTCAACCTTTTGTGTTGTTAACTGCGTCATTCTACCAATCTGCAGTAGAGAAACCTTCACTGAGATGGTAGTGCCACAGACATTTGTCATACATAGCAATGCAGCAGTTGTAATCATCTGAGTTGATGATGTAGTTCGATGCATGGTTTCTCAAGCTTAGCCTCTCATTGTACTAATGTGTTACATAGACTTGAATTCTGTAATGAGATTGCCATGCAATCGAACGAGAAGGAGAAGGCAGAGATGGCTTCTGTTCCAAGTTCTGTAACAACATGCTTTTTGTCACTCTCTGGAGTTGACAGCTAGTGCCACTTTCTTCAGAGATTGACTATTCAGTACTGTGGGGACTCAAAGTAGCTAAAAGCCCTTGCATCAAACTGAGAACTTCAAGAAAAAGATTGTGTTATGGCTAATAATATCCACTGTATTGTTACAGAAATCTGAATCCTGTAAGGAAAACCTGGATATTATTTAAACATAATAACTTGGTTAACCTTCCTCATGTTCTTCACTATATGATAGAGTGCTGTGTTATGTCCCCTGCTTCCCCAATAATAAAGTTTTCAAATTTGAGATAAAGATTTCAAATTTGAGATAAAGATTTCCTGTCCATAAAATGGAAGTTTTATGCAGGCAAGAAAAATTTGCCTGCAAAATTCAGGTTGAGTTCTGAATAGATACATTCTGCTGTGTGTGTGCAGTTTTTTAACAGTGACACATAGAACTCTTGTCACAGATGTACTCATGTAGTTTGCTTATGAATTTCAGATTTTTTTTTTGTTAAATACTGTTTTCTCTCTGTTTCAGTGTGCAAGGACCCACCCTACAAAGTTGAAGAATCTGGATATGCTGGTTTCATTTTACCAATTGAGGTTTACTTCAAAAACAAGGTATGGAATCTCATTTCTTTCATAAGAAAAAAAAAAGTCATGTGGAAGTGAGGGTTTTTTAAGTTTTGAAGCTTAGTTTATAAACTTGGTTAAGAATTCTACTTAAAGCTATCATTATTAATGCTGTTCCTCAACCCAGTATTACTGTAATGTGTAGAAATGCGTAATTGTATTTGACAGGTTCACAGAATGGGTCAGGTTGGAAGGCACCACAGGGTGTCATCTGGTTGAACATCCCTGCTCAAGCAGGGCCATCCCAGAGCACATGGCACAAGATTGTGTCCAGACAGTTCTTGAGTATCCCTAATGAGGGAGACTCCATAACCTCTCTGGGCAATCTGTTCCAGTGCTTGGTTACTGCACATTAAAGAATCTCTCCCTCATGTTGAGGTGGAACTTCTGTGCATCAGTTTGTGCCTGTTGACTCTTGTACTGTTGCTTGGCATGACCAAGCATGGATCCATCATCTGACACCCTCCCTTCAGATACTTGTAAACAGTAAGGGCCCTCACAGTCTCTTTTCTCAGGGCTGAGCAGGCCCAATTCTTTCAGCCTTTCCTCCTAAAAGAGATTCCCTCATCATTTTTGTTGCCATGTGCTGGAACCTCTCCAGCAGCTCCATGTCTCTTCTGTCCCGAGGAGTCCCAGAACTGGACACAGCACTCCAGATATGGCTTTCTTGGGCTGAGTAAAGGGGCAGGATCACCCGCCTTGTCCTGCTGGCCATACTCTTCCCGATGCACCCCAGGACTCCATTGGCCTTCTTGGCCACCAGGACACACTGCTGGCTCATGGACAGCTTGCTGTCCACCAGGAACCCCAGGTCCTTCACCTCAGAGCTGCTTCCCAGCAGATCAGCCCCAGCCGGTGCTGGTGCCTGGGGTTATTCCGCCCCAAGTGCAGTCCCCTGCATTTGCCTTTGTTGAATTTCAGAGAGCTCTTCTCTGCCCACCTCTCCACCCTGTCGAGGCCCTTCTGAAGGGCTGCATGGCCCTCTGGGCTATTGGCCACTGCTCCCAGCTCTGTGTCATCAGTGAACTTGCTGGGGAGGCATCTGCCCCTTCATCCAAGTCACTGATGGAGAAATTGAACAATGTTGCACTCAATATTGACTCTTGGTGCACAGTATTTAGTAGATAACTCTGTGAAATTAAAATTGCCTTATTGAGAAAGAGAAGTGTAATATAATTATTCAGAAGAGTTACTAGCCCTGCTAAAAAGCGAACAGACTTTAACTAATGCCTAAAGAGCCACTTAATCTTTAAGAAAAGACACCAGTCTTGATTATATTGATTACACGATGAACTCATTGTTCTATTTAAATATTACAAATCTTTATAATTGGTTAAGGTTTTGATCTTTCAAAACAGTGGTTTTTTTAATCTTGCATCCTTTGTCTGTTAAAAAACATTCTTTTAGACTGCATGTGAGTACTCGTTAAATTCAACATTACCAGGGTCAAACCATATCCAGTGCCATTCTACAAAACATGTTATTGTGATACCTCACATTCTAAGTATTTGCTGCACTTATTGCGAGTGTCTCAAATAGCAAATATAGAAGTTTTCTTTAATTTTATGTAATGGGGTCTGTATTACTAATAACTAGTTCAGATGAAAAGAACTGGATTTATATGAAATTAAATAACAAAATCTTGCAAAGTTTAATGTACGCTACCTTAATATCCGAAGTTATTCAGGTTCCCTTTATATGTCATGTGAATAGTGGAGCTGTTGTGGTACTTAATGCAGTTCAAAGATATCTGTGTGTTTATTTTATATTATCAAGATGTAGTTTGAAATTATTATTGTACTCAAGTCAACACGGTATCTTTAATGTGTAGAATGCTTGGTAAAAGACTAAAACAGAAAGAAAATAGGAAAGTATTGTAAAAGACTTTTTCTGGAACCCTGATCACTTAAAATTTATTTTGGGGTTAGCTCTGTGTGCCTTCAAGTATGTATTCCAGTATCCTTTTATCTTTCACAGAAAGCCCTGTTGAGATGTGAGGTGTGAGTAATTCTGTTCAGGCTCTTTGGAAGTTGTAGGTTTTGAATAGATAATTGTGACATTATCAATCTATGTATCAATCTATGTATCAATCTATGAGGAGCAGGTCTTGATTTATCCTGTTTGCTGTTGGAAATGAAACAGAACTGCCCCAGTGAGTTGATGGGTTTTTTTGGTATGCTTTTTAGCCCTGTTTCTATTAAGGAAGCTGTTTTGATTCATTCAGGAAATCTAATGAAAAGCAGCCCAGTCTCTTCAACTCATCTATTAAATGCTCATCCTGGAGACAAAATAGAAGACAGTGAGTCAATCATTGAGCTTCTCTACAGAATGCTTCCTGTCCAACATTTCTCTTTTTGTTTTCCACTCAGACTTGTGGCTGCTTTTTCTGACTGTGGAGACTGCAAGTCTCCAGTGTTCCCCAGCAGAAGTTGTGGCTTAGACTGAGATCAAGAGGGCGGCAGTGATTAGAACTTGCCTTACCCTCAAGCAATGTGTGGAATTGGGAAGTTTGCAAACATCCCTCACCTCTTTTTGGTGTCATGTAATACAAAAAGCAGCAGCTGGACTGTGAGTCAGTCTGTCACACAGCTGCAGCAGCATGCACTTTCCTGGGCTGGGTGCAATACAAAGGAAGAGTGGCACAAAAATTGAGCTGGCAAATTGCTACTTTCTCCTGGCTCAGGTGCTCTTTCCCCCCTAAGGCAGTTCACAGGTATTCAAATGCAGAGGAAGAGACAGACAGAAGGAGGAAGTGGAGACATACCATCATCATTTATTAAAGGTAGACAGCTGTTGAATTTCTGATTCAAAAAACACCCTCATGGATGGAGAAAGGAGAGGTACAGGAAACCACCTGGACCATAGAGGGTTAAAGGGTTTCTGTTCCAGGACTAAACAGAAATTGGTGGAAAATTTAATAGGTATTTCACCATGATAGAAAAATATTCCAAGGTTTAAAGAGTTACAGAAATTACAACCAATCCCTGCTCCCAAATTCAGCAACAGCAGGCTACAGTTGTTAGTCATTGAGACGAAGTCCTTGAGAATGCTTTTAGGTCAAAGACTCCTACTCTGGAAAATGTGGTTCGTATAGGATAAGGCTCATAAACTGCAGCGCATTCTGTCTCCCCAATTTTGAAATAATAGCAGTGTAGTGATACTGATGGTCTTTTGTGTAGCGAGTCTGCTTTTTAGTCAGTGGCTATGTTTATCTGACTTTCCACAAAATTGTTTGAAGACTACCATTTATGAATTATTGCAGCTTGGCTTTTATGGCAAAGCTGCTGGTACCAATGTGTTGCCTATGACAACACTGCAGTTTTCTAAGTATATCAGGGAATAAATTGCTTCCATTCTTTTCTACATGAAATCATGTTAACATTTCAAACAACAAGAAATATCCATGATTGGCTTTGAAAATGATGTCATTTATTTCTATGAACTATGATTGAACTGTGAAAATAGTTCATCTAGGGGAACTGCTTTTTTTTTGTCTACAGAAACGGACAACTGCAAGCCTTTGTCTTCAGAAACAGACAACTTCAGGTCTCCTTTTGTTGTTTCTGCTCCAAGTCTAGAGACGGGACAGATTAGGATGTCCCTTGGCTGTGTTTGAAATCTCTGATATAACTTCCGGAATAACTGAGATTTCTATGCTTTTTGTCAGGAATCCTGACTCAAAATTCAGACTGGTTAATGTGAATTACTAAAGCATCTGTCACTGAACAGAACATGTATTTTGATTTCATGCAGTGTTGGATATGTGCTAAGGTTTTGCTGTATCTCTTCCCTCTCTTCCCTAATAGTTCCCTTTTTACTGAAACTTTTTTCAAGTTGGCTTTTTATTCTGTTCTTTCCTAAGGCTTGATTTGGTGACTTCCATTGCACATCAGGACCTTTGGAGGAAGGGCTGCTTAATGGCATATTGAAAAAGCACTTAATGCACATACAGCTTCTAGAAGGGACTGTGTAAATGTGTAACACAAAATCGGCTTAGTTTCTAATACTAGATAGAAGATACTGAAGTCTGTTAGGTGCAGCCTGTGTCCTTTTTCAGCTGAGGCCTTCTCAGGCCACTAGAGCACTGGTGATTTCTCCCGAGATAAATTTGCTTTTTCTGTTTTTTCTCTTTCTGTATTGGTACAGGGAACATCCAATTTCATTTTTTTACTGCAGTGACAGAGAATTTTAATTGCTTGAAAGTTCTGGTGAAACACTTGAAATCCATCTGACCCCGCTTGTTCAAGACAACGAAATTTCTTTAAGAAATGAGCAGACCTCATAAGTAGGAGATCAAATATAGTTGGCTGCAGCAGATTCATACTTCCCCCTTTCTATAACTTGTGAAAAAATCAATTGTTCAGCTGCAATGGAAAAATTTGTGTTCAAAACCTATTACACTGTGTTCAGTACTCTCTATGGCTCAGAAATGTGATTGTGTTTTTGACTGAGTTACCTTGTGTCAGCTGAATCATGATACTTGCCTATGTGCCTATCTGTAGCCAAACATGACAGTGTCAAGTAAGCCTTGTCAGGATTTCATGAAATTCATGCATTTTACCTTGTGTTATCATGGACTGATAGGAGCTTCTCTGATTCTCTGATTTACTGTAGCTCAGCTGACACTTGGTAAATTCCATGTGTGTCTGAGAACACAGAGAATGGTTTAAAATTATGTAATTTTAATTGACAGTCTTTATGTAGCCTTTGTTTTCAACTTAGTTTTGGTGCTAGATGTTTCTATCTGGTTATTTTCAACCCTCAGGAAGAACCTAAGAAAGTTCGATTTGACTATGACTTATTCCTGCACCTTGAAGGCCACCCACCTGTAAATCACCTCCGCTGTGAAAAGCTCACATTCAACAACCCGACAGAGGAATTCAGAAGAAAGCTGCTAAAGGCAGGAGGGGTGAGTCCTGCACCCATGTCAAAAGCCATCACATGAAGATGTTGCTGGTGCATGATTAGTATGAGAAAGATTGACCTAACAGTGAAACTAAATGAAGTGTTTTTGTGATTAACTTCATACGGGAGTTCAGTATGTGTCTTTAAGTGGAATGGGTGAACAAATAAGCATGTGCATTCCTTAAATACATGATACTGTGATGGAAGTAATAAGAAAATAAAATGTTTTTCATTGAAAGAGAAAAGGTTCTATATTAAGCAGAATAAATTCAGTAGTTACAAGGTAGAAAAAGTCAAAACGCTAACTGTAAACAAACCTTCTTAAATCTATGTAATATGTTGCACAGTCTGAATCAGAAAAATGTACTGACTTCTTTATGTGTTGGCAGAATTAAGTGATGTGAAAAAGCCAAAAGGAAGTTTGTCCATTTGGAGGGATAAGAGAGCCCAAAAGGCCAAACCTTTAGGTTTACTCTTTGTCTGTTAGCGGAAACTGTTCTGCTGTGTTTCACACAATGACAGCATAATTCGTTCTGTCAGGGACTATCAGAGGCTCAACTGTGAGGTCTGCTCAGGACTTGATTCCTCTTTGCTGGGGGTGTGAAACTTTTCCTGGCCTCGGCTCCACTGCTGGGTTGTCTTCAAGGGCCTGAGTGTCTCATGTGTCAGGTTGGGCTGCTGCCTCTTGCCTCCTTCTACACACCACTGTGAAGAGCCTGTGTCTCCTCTGTTCCCTCTGATAAGTGCCGTGCTTCTGGGAGGGGATGGAGGAGCTGTTGGATGACCCTGAAGTCATCCCTCCTTCGACCTGAGCTAGCCCTAGGCCTGTTGCTGCTTCCTGCTGCACAAGTCTCCAGCCCCACCATCTCAGTTACCTCCTCTCACCTCCCACCATCTTGTTGGTGGTGTTTGTGTTAGAGATCCAAACTGTAGGCAGTATGTACATAGGGTCTGACAATAACCAAGTAGAGGATAAAGTTCTGACCCTCCCCTGGCTCCCACAGGGCTGTGACCACCTCACAAGAACTGGGACAATGATAGCCATTGTTGCTGCCTAGGCATCTATGTTGCTGCCTGGGCCCTGGCTCAGCTCACAGCCCTCCCATGCCCAGGCCATGCTCCAGAGCTGTTTTACAGCCCTAGCCTCCTGGCTGCAGGGCTCTGCCTTGCTGGGACAGTTCTTGGTATTTGGCATTTGTCCTCATTTCATGAGGCTGCTGTTAACCCCTTCTTCCAGACTGCCTGGGTCCCTCCTGCAAGCCCTGCTGGCTCTGAAGAGTCAGATGCTTCACTTCCCAGTTGACTGTTATTTGCAGACCTCATGAGTGTATTTTGCCTCCTTTACCAAGTCACTGATAGAGATGTTAAGAAAGCCTTCATGCTGTGAAATTTTAAGTGTTAATACCAGTACCTATCTTTATTTTGAAACAGCCATAACAAAAGTGGGTAATCTTTTTTGGTACCTTTAGAAAATAGTAGATTCTAAGCTGGAGATACGAGAGAGCTAGTCTGAGAATCTTCAGTCTGCTGAAGAGAATCGTTGAATACAAAGCAAAACCAAGGAGTATGTATAGTCTGAAAGACCCTGTTGCCCTCCTGAAGAAGAGAACTGTTACAACTATAGTTATATTGAAGTGGAAGCATGAGCAGTGTTTTATGTTTGCATTTATAAGGTGGAAGAGGCTTTTTAGTGTGTTTGCAAATAAAATGTCAAGATTATGTTCTGGAAACCTTTGTGAGACATTGCTTTAATATTTGTTAACAACAGACTGGATAAGATTGATAAGTTTTAACCACAAGTGTAATAAATTTAAGTAATTCCAGCAGAGAATTTGGTGTTGAGGAGTAGTGGTTAAAAAGGTTAAAATAGGAAGCTCCCTTTTTATTACTAGTTTTCTGTGCCTTTTAATTTTAGATTTATTGAGTTAACAAAAGCAAGAATGTTGCTTAAGTGTGAACAACAAAATGTGGCCTGTTTTGATCAAATTCTTTCCCTGAATATAGCCAATGGCCAGTATGGTCATTCTTGAAATGCATTGCTTCATTGCCTTGTGTCTTCTGGATGCTTCAGACTGCATGGCTTTTTCTTTTGCTCCATTTCCTCAATTTCTTTCCAAGAAATTAATACCTTCTCATGAAGTTATCAGTTTTCTGCATCCCTCTGTGGGCTTTCTGACCTGGGACTTTATCTCATCAGATTGGCAGAAATAATGTAATAGCATTTCATCTGTCTTGTCTCTAAAAATTTCTCTGAACGGCTCCTCCTGCTGTTGAAAAGCCCATTACACTTTATGAAATGCTGGAAACAGGCTTTTTTTTTTAATCCTGTAGAAGCCCTGAAAAGCTGACTTTCCCATCCAAGTGTGGGAATTCAGTCTATTGTCTGTTCTACACAGAGCATTAACTCATTTGTAACTTCCATGCTTTAGGCTGAGAAAAACATTTACAGGATAATAAAGTATGATATGGGTTTTGCACTTACAAATAAGTCAAAACAATTGATACTTCTAGCTTATGGCTATATTCAAGAAAAAAATAACAGTAACAGGTTGCTGAATTTTGGTTGGCAAGGAGTCTGGCAAAATGAAACTCATGTCCTTCAAAATAAATGAGATACCATATTAACGTAAAACACTGAGTGGTAACATTGAGTAAAATTCTTTAACATGGTGGACTTTTGCTTACATGCTTTTAAATAGTGGTCTAAATTGCTTGATTCCTATGCATCTTGAAACCCAAATCTGTTTAAATTTCCTCCATTTTTACATGGGCTGACTGACATGAACCACAAAACATGATTATTTCTTATTTGCAGAAGCATATGCATATTACAAATAGTATGACCTATGTCTGGAGACAGCAGTGTAGGCTCACCTGGTACCTGCATGCCGCCATATTCAGTATAGTCTTGCCTCTGTGTTTGTCTTTTGCTGCAGATTCCTTGAATTATCTCTTGCATGCTCCTAACTTCCCCTTTCTGTCACACATATATCTTGTGGCCTCCCAAACATGAACTAGTCAAAGTTATTTGCTACAGCCAGTGTTCTTCTGTCTTTCACGCTTTTGTTACTGTTCTCCATCCTGCCTGTCCAGTAAGGTCTGACTGGCTATCCTATAGCTCAGTGAAAGAGTAAGAGTAACACTAGGATATGACAAATGATTAAAAAGTCAGAAATCAACTGTAGTACAGCTTTGCAGTGCCACTGTGGCCACTTTAGTTAGGCAAACAGGACATTAAGGGTAGTGCCAATCATGTAGATTAGCCCTGTGGAATATTTGGATCTTAGCATTTTATTTCATATCACCAGAATTGAGGCATAAATGCGCGGTTAGGCTTCATTATTGGGAGTTCACCAACTTGCTGATTTCCAAGAGGCAGTTACAGTTTCAGGCCTTAGAAGAAGGATTTGATTTTGCTTCAGAGATTCTCTAATCAGGAACATAAATAGAATCCTTTGATTCTGTTTTAGGCTATATCCAATTGGCAAAGTTTTCCACCTTCAGAAATATATTTTCTACACTGAACTTCCCTCAGCCCCTTGAAAAGATTTAGCTATGCTTAAATGCATCTCTACCATTCACCTATTTTCAGTTGGCTTATTCTTGTAATAAAAAAGGAAATGTTTGCAGAAGAAATAAAACATTTTCAAGAGTACACTCGGCAAATTCAACCAAACCATACATTGTTTAGGTTCTATACCTTTCGATATATATATGTTCTGAGTGACATTCCTTTTAAAAAGGTTTGCTGTGGAAATGATGCCACAGAGAATTTTCTGTACCATTTACTCAGTGTAGTACCTCATCATCTGTAGCTACCAGGTATACAGGTATACCCATGTGAATTACCAACCTGCTGCTTGAAATCCCCAAGGATACCCTGGATACAGGTTATGACTTTTAGTTGATCTGTGTCTTACCAAGAAAGTCATCAAGCTACTGGAGGTGAAAGAACTCTATACATTCAGTCTCCTACACAGCTCATCCTCTAGGCATACCATGGAATTATGCTTGAGTAGGATTGAAGTTTTGATCATGTAAACACCAGTTAGTGTTGACCCTTATTTGGTCATTCCTTCCTAGATTTTTCAGTTACCTTTTGTGATCAGTTTCAGCATTAAAATATGAGAGACCCTGAGTAAAAAGAGGCAGCACTGTTATTGCTGCTTGTGGATTTCAGAAGAAAACTGACACTGGGAAATTATAGTAAGTAAGGAAAACCTTCAGATTTGAGGTAGATCTTGAATGTTGAATCCCACAGATAACACTTACAAATAAAGTCTGATTCTATTTATGTGTTTTATATTGTCAGTTGCACTGATTCTATTACTTTTTTGGCTTGCATGTTTTTCAATTGCAAGGAAAAATTGAAAATTACATCTAGTCTTTTTAGTGAGCTAGTAAAAATAAATTAATATTGAAGATGCTGAATGACAGCTGCCTAACATTTTAGAATTAGGTTTTGCCACTGAAACAAAAAAAGATTTGCTCAGGCGTGACTTGTTTGAATATGATGTTAAAAATAACTTAATTTCAATTCTTGCAGGAAAAAGTAGTGAAAATATTTTCAGTCTACACTAAGATAGCAGTTTGATGCTGCCCTCTCATAGCTACAAATACATAAATAAAAATGTTTGTGTTGCTTTGCAAGTTTAATTGGAAGTTAAATATTTCCACCTTTTTGGCAGGAGACTCAAAATTAGTTGTTTAATCCAGGAGTATATACACAAAATTTAATAGCTGACTTTTCTTTCCTAAAAGGAAAAGCCTTTTCTCTGCCCCTAAGAGAGCAGTTAACACTGTGGGCAAAAATAGTAAAATTCACTGCTTTATTAAAGATGCAAAGGGCTGTTAATGGTTTGAGGTTTCATGTTTAGAGGATGCAAGAAATAGGTCACTTTTAGAGTAGTAATGATTCTATTTAGCCACAGATGAATCCTTTATTATTGCTTTCTGTAAAATTTCTGTAAATTTTTGTAAAATGTAGGAAATACAAGAGCACTGCTTCTGTAACAAGACAGCTCTTTTCTTAAGGACAGTTAATCTGTTAATGAGCCAGAGAGACAAAGAATTATTCTGAGACGGATGCAATTTTTTAGAGAAAATTATCAAGGTATAGATGTAGGTTTTGCCAAAACCCACAGCATTCTGTTGTTTGAGGTTTTTTTTCATGTCTTTGTGGTTTTATTGTTTAACAGTTGAGAAATGTCTTTTCAGTCAGTTGAGATGTCTGCGTAGTGCCTGTTTTGAAACCTATGTTCATAATCCATGTAATGAAGATGAAATTGTGGGGATTTCCCTCTTTTCTCCATCCTCCCTACTTCCTGGCAAATTCCTCTGTGTCAGTTGGAATAGTTGGCTTCTACCCAGAACCAACCTTAGATATAATGCTGCTCTAGGGAAGGGATTATCTTTAATCTTGTGCTTTTCATATTTAAGTAATTGAATTTTCTTGAACTACATATTACTTTACTTTCAAGCAAATAACTTAATTTTTTATTGGTTTAAATATAAATAATAGTTGTTCAGAATGACTCTATTTTTTAGGTAATGATTTATATTTTGGAACTTCAGCCTTAATGGGACTTGTATTATTACTGGTAGGTTTTTCTTAGCAGTGTGTTATCATCTGGAATTTTGAAATATAGGTCCACATTCCCATGTTCAGTAGCTCATACTGGGTCCATAGTGAGTTTTCATCATCATGACTTTAGCTTTTAGTGTTGCTGTGGTCATTTAAAATCATTACTACTTTCCCCCCATATTACAGACGTACTCTTTAATGTTGAAAGAAATTGTGTGTAGGAACCTGTTTATCACTGTAAAATGATACAGAGTGGGGCAGCCCAGAGCCACACAAAGAGGTCCAGTTGTCTGTTACTGATGCATGATGAGTATAATTCATGATGAGTGCTGCAGAAATGTTGTAGTATTGTTTCATTTTTTCCCAGAATTCTAATAGGTATCTTGTAGCTTTTACTGAAAGTGATGTTGGAATTTTTCTGTACACACTGTGGTAAAGCTCAATGCCTGTTCTGAATATACTATATGACGGTGTTCTTTGATGAGCAGCTCAGTAAACGAAACTGTTAACAGGTAGCTTGGTGTGGATGGCTTCCTTTCATTCAGGAAAATGAAAAACTGGGAGACAGACAACAGATTTTTGATAGTGGCTCATTCACCTGCAGGAACTCTAATATGGATTAATAAGGAAATTGTGTTGGTCTGGACCTGTGACAGCTCACGCAGTTCCTGGCTGTGTAAATATATATTGGGGTGGTATATATAAGCTCTCCCCAAAGCTTCCTGTCTCCAGGCTGAACAGCCCCAGTTCTTTCAGCCTGTCCTCATAGGAAGGGTGCTCCATTCCTGCAACCATGTTGGTATCCTTCCTCTGGACTCTCTCCAACAGGTCCATGTCCTTCCTGTGCTGGGACCCCAGAGCTGGGTGCAGCACTGCAGGTGGGGTCTCAGCAGAGCAGAGCAGAGGGGCAGAATCCCCTCCCTGGCCCTGCTGCCCAAGCTGCTCGCTGCTCTGGATGCAGCCCAGGACACGTTTGGCTTTCTGGGCTGTGGGTGCTCATTGCTGGGTCATGTCCAGCCTCTCCTCCACCAGCACCCCCAAGTCCTTCGGGGCAGGGCTGCTCTCCATATTGAAATCCCACAGCCTAGATTGGTACTAGAAGTTGCCCTGTCCCAGGTGCAGCAGCTTGCAGTTGTGTGCATTTGTAGAAATGGGCAATAAAAGAACACCAGCTTTGCATGGAACAGTTTAAGATTGTTCCACATTCCTCATGTTATAAGGATGTGAAAAGCAAGGTTTTGTTTTGAAAGTGAGTTGTTTTTGTTGGGTACACAGGTACTCCAAGTTGTCAAGCATGTATTAGTAGATAAATGTTGTCTTCAAAATGCCAGTTTTTTTCTTTTTTGTAAGGAGACTTCAGAATCAATTGTTAGTATGTTTAGTACTAGCTATTATAATTCACAAGGTATTGCAATTTCATAATTTTCCCCAAATTGCTGGAAGAGGAATAGTGGAGGAGGGTTCCTGATTGTATTATGGTAATTAGTAGTACAGAGTTGTTCCCTGATCCATTCCTTTTTTTGGAAGTGCATGGAACTACTTAAATTAAATGCATGTCAGTTTTTCTTTCCATAATATTGTTGTCTTGAGTAGCAGATTGAAATGTCCTTAGAAATACCCTGAGAGAAACTTTGTACAAGGGCAGGTATTGCTAGGATAAGGGAGAATGGTTTCAAATTGAAAGAGAGTAAGTTTAGATATTCAAAGGAAATTATTTACTGTGCGGGTAGGGAGGCACTGGAACAAGTTGCCCAGAGAAGTTGTAGATGCCCCATTCCTTGAAGTTTGGATGGCAGTTTGAGCAACCTGATGTAGCGAAATGTGTCCCTGCCCATAGCAGGGGAATTGGAACAAGATGATTTTTAATGTCACTTCCAACCCAAACCATTCTATGGTTCTAAGATGCCAGTAGCTCAGATATTATGGAGTCTGGTCACTTCAGGCTGATTATTCCTACCCAGTAATGTAAACATCAGTAGATCTCCTCTATGCCCTGTTTTTGGGGAAAAAGTAGGTTTTCCTTTGCCCTTGCAAAATTTTCATTTAAAGCAACTGGTAGACAAAGGTTTTAAATACAAATTCAACAGCTGAAGACTAGTGAAGTGAGTTTTTGGTGACGTAGAGGCGGGATATCACTACCGGCAGAGTAGTTAGAATATATGAGAGGGATCAGCAGCTCCCCCTCGAGGAAGTTGTGGGCTGCAGTGAAGTCATCCCTCAGCCTTCCGTTCCCTATGCTAAGTCAAGTGATGTCAGCTGCCTTTCACCCCACTGGTTGCCCTCCTTTGTACACACTCCAATTGTCTGATGATGTCCTTCTTGTGCTGAGGTGCCACAGCTGCATGCAGGACTCAAGATGAGGCCACACCAGTGCAGAGTATAGTGGGACAATCACCTCCCTTGACATGTTTCTTCATACAGCCTATTCTGCTGTTCCTGGTATTAAACTGTTGTCCTTTGGCCATCTTTCTAGTGCTTATCCAGTACCAGGTATCCTAATGCAAACTTTTCAAAAACACCTAAAATACTTGTGAACAAGCCCAACTAATGCCCTACTTTTACACGTTGTGTTACTGTCACCATTTGCCCCATGAAAGACAATCTTTGAGATCAGGTAGATCTCTACTCTGTTAAATATAGTCAAGCAAAATCTTTGAGGCAACAGCAAAACTGTAACTAGAATTTCATTTTTTGCATATTGGTGAATTCAGAGAGTGGTTATATGGCTGTTTAAACTGAGTTGTTTAAAGACTGCTGTTGTCTCACCTTGCTCCTTTGACACCAGCCAGTGTCCTATTCCACCAGTTTGTCTGATCCCACTTAGCTGTGGACTTTAGAAGAGACCGAGAAGAAGAATTACTCATGTTCCAGGGTTTTGTCACTGAAGTGATGCATTGTGGGTGCAGACAAGTACCAGCTGCAGGTGTCCTTGGCTGCCTGGCTCAAGCACAGGCTGCAGCCATGTCCTCCCTCTCTTGGGTTGTATCTCTAGGCAGCTGTAAGACAGCAGTAAACTTGCAATGCAGGAAGGAGGAAAAAAGTAAAAAAAGTGCATATAGGCTGTGCTGGAGAGTTATTGCTATGCTATCAGTGAGCTTACGTTCTTGCTGCTGTAGTAGTGTCTTGCTGTGATATGCTCATTCCCACCTTTTCCTTCTTTGGTGTAGCCTTGGTTTAATAGGGGCACATACACAGACATGCCCACAGTCAAGCAGCGTGTGTTGCCAGTGTGGTAGAACCAATGTGAAAATAGGGACTTCCTCTGAAAGCTGGTGGAAGTACATCTGCCATGCTTGTGATTCTTTCCAGCTTTGCAGGACTTGTCAGGCAGGTAAGCTATCTCTGGCATTTGGAGCTTTGAAACAATAGATAAATGAACGGCTGTGGTAGGAATCATAAAATCCAGACACAGCAGCACTGGAGCAGAAGACAAGATCTTAGCTGGGTTTCCTACAGATGGAAGGAATAATCTTTACATGTCAAGTAACTGCTCAGTAATAGCTGATTTATATGTGCTTTCTGAAAATTATCTGTTTGTGCTTCAGTCTTCAAAATCAAGAAAGGGAGCTAGACTCTCTTAATAGCAAACTGGCTGCTTGCTTGCCATCCACTGAGTTTACTGCGCTCTAGATAACATAGAAGCCTGAAGTTAGAAGCTGAAAGTAAAGACATACTGCTTTTACTTGAAAACCTCAATCTGTTTTTACAGTGTATCTTTGTGGTGGGCTAGCCTTGGCTAAGATGCTTGGTCACTGACTCTGCCAACTCTGCCTCTCAGGGAAGGGAGAGAGGACAGGGTGGGAAGGCTCATGGATCAGGATATAGGCAGGGAGATTGCTTACCCGTTAATATAATGGGAAAAACAGACTCTTCTTGGGGAAAATTAATTAATTATGAGTGAGATTTCGTTAAACTATCCCCTCTTGAGAAGAAACATGGGTATTGTTTGTTGCACTTTTATTCTCCTACCAGTGTGATTTGCTAGGCAGATGAGACTCTGCTCTCGTTGGTAATGTTTTACTGACATGCTTTCCCTCTTACGACAGATGATGGTAATGTCAGATGGTACATCGTTTTCTTCAGGGCAGAGCCTTCATCTCCCCAGCCTTCCAAGTAACTCTCTGTCTTTTTCTGAAGTGAAGAAGAAATCATCTCATGGGCTAAAGGTGAGACTTATTTTACTAGAAGATAGTTGAGCCAGAAGTGCTTTTCCTGGTAATTAAATTAATTAAAAAAAAAATCTAGGTGTTTTTTGCAATGTTTTAATTGATAGGCCAATGATAGCAGGTCTTGACATTTCTTTGCTCTGTAGTTACTGTTTGCCATGTGAAATACTGCAGTACGTAAGGATGGCTGTGAGAACAGGTGCCAGTTAAGGTTCTCTGGTTTTCATACTTATGCAACTGTTTTCATCCTATTCCAGAAGAAATTGTAATACTATCTTGTAGTATTAGAGGATTACAGTGATGTAAGTGTGATCTATGGAAATGTAAAGAATATGAGATAATACTACAATAAAAACTTCATTTATGAAACATTTTTAAGGATAATTGTGTGGAGTGAAACTTGAAGCTGTATTGTTTGGGATTTTAAATTTTGTTTAAATTTGAGAGGTTAACTCTTTCCTGGATGCTTCAAAGAAAGCAATTTGTCATTGGTGTCTAGGACATCAAATTTTTAATCCCCAACTTAAAATGTAGTAAAAAGGTATAGTGCAAGGAACCTCTTGAGTAATACAAATGGACCTTTCTGAAATAGCAGATGATTTCTTGACAAAATGAACTAATGGTATGGGAAAATAAGGAGCATGCTGTTTATTCACATAAGAAATGCAACGCAAGCCTTTTTTCACCATTCTGTTAAATTGTTTGGCTTTTCAATTTCTTTTGTAGTATTTTGTAGATTTGAAGTATGTTACTTAATCTTGCAGTGCATGTACTTCAAGGGGCAATACCCATTTTTATTAATAACTTTCATGTTCACTATCTGTGCCAAATCTCATATGTTGGAACAATTGTCACGTAATGAACTAAGGGTATGCCTAAGAAAAGATAGTAGGGATACTATAATAAGGAAGTGCAGGCAAAAAATATTCTTTGACATGTCTCTGCCTGGTGTGCATTGCACATCAGTGCCTCACAATCTCTAATGCAGGTGGTCTTGCAACATTTAAAGAATATATGGAAGTGTGGTTATTTTCGTAATGAGATGCTGAGGTATAATCTGAGGATTAAATGGAAGGTGCTTACTTTGGCATGCTAAAATGAGTGCTTAATGCCTGAAAGGAAAGCAGCTGGCTAAACCAGGTGATGAAGCAAGGTGCTTCTGGTTAGACTAGGATGTATCTCCATCTGATTGGATACCAAACATAAGTTACTATGACACTTGGCCATCTCTGATAGTGGTTCTTGTGATGTTGGTTGGTAGTGCTCTAGAGTTCATTTTCCAATCATTTCTAAAGCCATTACATTGGCTGTAATGTTGGCTCACTCATGCCTTGCTTTGCATGCCAGAGCAGGTGTGCTGAGGCTTGGGTTAATAAGCAACCCAAACACTTCTAGAAGGACTTCAAGGAGGTACTGACATGATACTGAGTCCTGTACTAATTCTCTGCCTAGTAACCATACACAGTGGTAAGTCTTGAATCTCTGTTTTTTGTAAGCAAGTGTAGACCTGGGAAGTCATTTTCCAAACTGTATTTAGACAGTGAACTTCTATCTGATATGGAAAATTTGCAAGTGTTGTGTGGTGGAGGGAAGCAGGGTGAAGCATGTATTTGCTGCACTCAGCCATATAAACTAGTGCTTGAAATCTTTCATTTTTTGCTGAAGCAACTCAAACATCTGCAGAGAGTTTGGCCCATACTGTGCAGCTATGTGAATCTAACCTGAGGAGGTTAGACATGCATCACATCTCAGGATTCCATCCCTAGAATTGTTAATAGTGGGGAGAGGTGTTTTATCAATACACTGGTTTTTGTCAGTCCATGTGGATATTTGATTTTTCCTCTCCCCCAGCAGTCATTACTGTCCAACTTGGAACACATATTTATGAGCAGTTTTTCTTTTATCTCATAAACAAAGACTTATAAATATCTTTCTTGCTGAGAATCATAAGCTATTTTTGAGAAATGGAAACACAAGATCTTGGGTTTAGTGTAACAGTAAAGTTTGGGGTTTTTGTTACAAGTTCTTAGAGCTGAAAAACCTTCAATTTTGGTCTTTAGTGTTTTTTTTCTGGTTGGAATGTAGGAAAGTTCCAGCCAATGTACAAATAGATTTTTGGTTTTGTCCTTTGGAGTAACCCCAGTCATGGAACAACTTCAGTGTCCAGGTTTCATTTAAATATACATCTAAAATAAGAGTTGCAGGAAAGTCTTGATAGTTCCTGGGCATAAGTTGCTTGTCCCAAAAGTTTACTCCAGATGTCTGTACTAGGTGACTTTGGGATTTTTCTGCTACAGCAACAGGCCTTTGATGTGCTTGACCTAGTTGTGGTTTGTTTTGTCTGTGAATACCACAGTTAAGTTTGAGGTCACTTTTAAACTTCGAGTGTGGAAAAAACAGAACATTATGTTTATCTGTTTGCCACTGCAAAGTACCGCATAAACTTTATGGTTGGATAAGAATTTAAGTAATATCAGTAAAACCAGTGCAACAAAATGTTATTCTTGGTTTAGCATTCACTTATGAAAAATACGGTACAGTGTGAAGTAAGAGACAACTGTCAGTTTGCTTTCTGCCACATACTCTTTTGAATTATGTATTAAATAGAGATGTTTGTATTTCTAAAGTGATTTTTTTCATTTAATTTGATGGAGACGGTATTACTGAGCCCCAGTATTTTGATTCCAAAACAAAGCATTAATCTTGGAAGTACAGATGTCAGGCAGAAATGCATGAGAACTTTTACTTTAAGCATTTTTTCAGAATGTTAGAATAGCTGCAGGCTGGCTACAGATACTTGTGTTGATTTAAATCAGTGCTACTGCTAGGCCTGTTTGTATTATCTAAATATTACATGCACAGAATAGAGAAGCAGCTTGGTTAGGTTTTTTTGGGGGATGATTGTCTTTTGCAGTGAACTGTAGTATCAGCTGTAGAGAAACAAGATTTATTTTGTAAGCAAAGAAAACAAAAGCTTTTATTCCTGTGTGTGATCAGAAAAAACATAAAT
>WAAE01008071.1:0-20568 GCA_013400495.1 Nicator chloris
GGGAAGGGAAGGGAAGGGGTGTTATTTTCTAGAACTCCATTCTTATTCATTTTTAAAGGAAATACAATAACCATGTGCTAACCACCCCTCCACTGTGGTTCTGAAAACCTGACCACCACTATGGCATTTGAATAGCAGAAGCTCTCTCTGCTGTACATCCAGCATGTAAAGTCTTTCTCAGGATGTTACTAGAGGGAAAAAGGCAGTCGCCAAGTCTGTTCTGTTCATTAGTGAGTGAAAGTCATTATCATCTGACAGATGCACTAAGGGTTATGTATAGTTCCTAGTTGTCTCAGTCCAGTTTTTAGTGGACAGATGTCCACATTCAGGAAAGATAAAAGAAGCCTGACAACACACCTGCTTTCAACAAAAGAAAGACGTTGCTGAAAATCTTTACAAGCCATGTGGGACATGGCTGGACATCTTATCAGTCCTCTTCCCTATCCTAGTAGTCCCAGCAGCACAAAATTGATGGTGTATGAGGAATCAGTGTTGCTCTCTGGAAGATGGCATATATTTCTTGGTGGGATTGAGAGGTTACATATTTCTCTGCGGCTATCAGTCAAATGTGAACTCCAAGTTACACTTCTGCTTCAAAACAAGAAAAATAGTTCCATTCCCTCCAAAGAGAATTGTGTCAGCAGCAGACCTCTCTATTGCTCCCACTGTTTTCTCAATGCTTCACCTCATCAGGCTTCTGGGAGCTGACAAAGTATCAGACTGAGAAACAGAAGAGAGGTAGGGGAGATTCCAATGCATGAGCAGAGCAATGATGAGTGCAATCTCATGTTTCCTATATTTTTTTCCAATACAAGAATGGCATAATACCAGCAAGTAACTAAATCTAGGTGTAGCTAGCCAGTTACTTAAAGTCTTCATGAGGAAAGAAAAAAAAAATTCACTTGGTGTACTTTTTGCCAAAGAGATTTTAAATACTTACATGTGCTGAGTTAAATTGGTGTTTCAAGATCAAACACTCAGGTAAATGTTAGGGCACTATAAGAACATGTTTCTGGGCTACCCAGGGGCTTTCCCGCTGCATCCATCAGAGAGAAGGGAAGACTTGCAGTGCTGCCACGGCAGGTCCAGACTGGGGCATCAGGCACCTCTGTGGGGATGGGACATTAGGCTACGAGTGGGAATTGGCTCAGTGGAGTCCACGGCTGGGTCAGACAGGGCTCTGGTGGAGCAGGAGACTTTGATTTCTATGACACTGCTTGAACACAGAACTCCCTGAAATGGGGTCGTGGGCCATAAGCAGGAGGGACTGGCTACCAGTAAGTCCTAATAGCCCCTCATGTCACTCTCAGCTTCACTCCAAGCCTAGAAAGGACAGATGCTCCTTCTTCTGTTGGCAAAATAAAGGTCAGAATTTGTTTCACAGTGCACTTGGAGCCTCACGAATCTTGACAGTCTGGTTTGCTTCCAGAATGTGTTTGTGCTATCAACATATATATAGTTGCATACTAGTTCACTTCTGGGCTCCCTTGTGACATATATCTATTAAGTTTCCTTTAAGGAATAAAACCAAGCAGAGTTTCCAGGAGAGTTTGGTTATCAGCAGATCAGCAACAGGAGAACAGATGTGCCTTGTTTGAAATGCAACACTTGGAATAATCTTGGCCTACTTCAAGACGCCAGAACCAAAAACATGCAACTACCACAAAGTTCTCTCATGACGTGCCCTAGATGTCACACTACAAAAACCTTCCTGCAAGCAGTAAAACAACCCTTACATCGTACAATTATAGAACCACAGAATGGTTTGGATTGGAAGGGATCTTAAGGATCCTCTAGTTCCAACCTTCCTCCTCTGCCATAGGCAGGGATACCTTCCACTAGATCAGGTTGCTTCAAGCTCCATCCAACTTGGCCTTCAACATTTACAGGGTTAGGGTAACTAAAATTTCTCTGGGAAACCTGAGCCAGCATAGTCTGCTACTACATCAGGCATCAGCTGGAAAACACACACATAAATAATATATTTTGCCCACAGGATTGGTCACTGAAGCTTAGAAGAGAGAAGAGATGGACCATCTCTGCAGTGGCCAGATCAAGAGAGGGTAGCTGTGAGTCATATGAACTACTTGTCTCAGGGGCAAGAGTCCATGGTGGTGGCTTTTATCATTCAGTACAGATGTTGACACAAATGTCAAGTGCCTTGAAGGACACACAGAAGTGGCAGCAGAGAGCAAAACAGGAAAATGTCCTTATCTAGCTCTGTATCTGTTCCACAGGGAAAGGCTCCATTCAGCTTTACTGGCTGTAGGTGTGTGGCAGTACAGACACCTATCACCTCCAGCCAGAACTGCATCAGAGCACAAGCAATGGTCCTAGATGTTTATCACTGCTTCTTCCAATTGCTTCATAACCCTTCCAGGTGAAAAATACTCTTCCTCTCTGCCTCTGTGGCAGTATCTGAGAACACAGAAATGTAACGTTATTAATATAAGAAAGGGGTATAAAGTGACATTTCTGATTGAAATCGCATCTTTCTTCAATTTCATTGTCAAAAATGTCTCTTCTAAACATTTTTCTCTTCTTTTGCCTCACCTAATTTACCTATCTAGTTAGACACATTGGAATCTGAAAAAGTTGAGACAAACCACTTGAGAAATTTTTTTAATGCCTTTTTCAGAGGCCTTCTGAAATTTTTTCCCTTTAGCGTTTTTATTTTTGTTTTATAAACAAAGCTTCAATAATTACCTAAAAATGCCTCTAATGGTGCAACAGACTGCGAGATTATTAAACTGATATAACAAATTTCATTAAATGAGAAAGAATTTAATTTTTCGTGACAAAAAAACATACCAAAACAAGTACATACATATGAATGTACTTACTGTTTGTGCACAGAGACATACATTGCTTAGCTTTAAAACATTTTTTTAATTTTTTGCATGTTTATGTTTTACATTTTCTTCACACCCAAGGAGAAAAATGCTTGTTTATTCCTGTTACAGAAAACAGATATTTTGTTTAAAATAAAACAAAAACAAAAACAAACAAACAAAACAAAAGAACCCCAAATAAAACAAAAAACTCCCATGGATGGAACCAAAGTAACAAACAAACAGAAGTCATAAAAAATTATGAGGCAGGCAACAACCGAATAGCAGCTGCCAGGACTGCTGAAACTGTAAATCTGACAAGAAAGAGGAGAATGAAGATAGAAAAGATGGCTAAAAGATCACCTTTACTGTGGAAAGGAATTTGTTAATTTAATGATACTTAAGTTATGTTTTTTACTCATGATACATGCCAGCATTGTAGTGCTGGAAAGCAAAGACTTCATTTTAGTGATACAGGTTCTGGGGTTATGGACTTCTCTTGTTTCCTGTTTGATTTGGAGGAAAAGGAAAGAAAGACCTTCTGGTCACAGCACCTGAGGGGGAAAAAAACAGTGGTGTGGTGAAAAACTCTTTCTTCTCTTAAAAGACACATTGCTCCCCTGCTTTGTCCTCTTCCCTCACAGCTGCTGACATGCAGCAGAAGAGGACTACCTGAGATGTTCTTCCACATTCACCTGTGAACTCTGTCCTGCCACAGGAATGGAGAGAAAACACTGTTTCCAGGTGACAATTATCTTTTTTTTTTAGTCTGAGCTGTGAGAGAGCATCTGTCTGGATGCTTCCTCAGGACCAACAATGTTCTAAGTACAGTGAGCTAGAGTAAAATAGCACTTTTTATACTTTCGCAGTATAAAAAACAGCCCTAGAAGTTCAGCTGTTGTGGCAGATCATAAAACACAAAACTTGTTTTTCATGGCTGGCAGCTTTGTCTACATAAAGAGAGTAAGTGTAGGATAGTAATTACTATATGCATATAGTATCTGTATTTTTGCCACTTAAAAGTGCTCACAATTTGTGTTAATTCTCAAAACATTAAACATTTTTTTTAAAATCATATGTTAATTTACAATATTTTACTTGTGGGTAGTTTCTGGCTGCCTGTGCCAGAGGTAGAATGATTGTGTGACCCCTGCCCTGGTGAAGACCCTTTCCTTGAGCTGAGATTATTTAACTTGTATGAAAACTACTTAATTAATCATAATGGAGGAGCTTTGCTAGAGAATTTATTAACTCTGAACTTCTGTATATAAATAACGGCATAGTTGGATGGGGATCTGATCTCTGGGGGGAGCTGTGGTTTAGGGGATGGAGCCCTGATCTAGGGGAAGGTGACCCTGCCCATGGCAAGAAGTTGGGAATAAAAGAGCTTTAAATTCCCTTCCAAGCCAAATTATTCTATGAGGGTCCACAACAGGCCATGAGGATGGTGAAAGGTCTGGAGGTGAAGGTTTAAGAGCAGTAGCAGAGGTCACTTGGCTTGTTAGGCCTGGAGTAGACTGAGGAGACACCTCATTGTGGTCTTCAAGATCCTCATGAGAAGACGAGGAGGGGCAGGTCTGATCTCTTCACTCTCGCAACCAGCAATAGGATATGAACGAATGGCATGAAGCTGAGTCAGGGGTGGTTTAGGTTGGACTCCAGGAAAGGATTTTTCTCCCAGCGGGTGGCTGGTCAATGGAACAGACTGCCCAGGCATGTGGTCACAGCACCAAGCCTGTCTGAGTTTAAGAAGCCCTTGGGCAATGCTCTCAGACACGTGGTTCCTACCATGTAGTTGAGACATCCTGTGCAGGGCCAGGAGCTGGACTCGATGATTCTTGTGAGTCCCTTCAAACTCGGGATACCCTGCGATTCTNGGGGGAGGTCGCCGGGCGGCGGCCATTTTGGTCAAGGGCCGGCACCGCTCCTTCCTCCCTTACTCAAGATGGCGGCGACGGCGCATGCTCGGAGTGCGGCCGGGGAGGCCGGCACTGCTGCCCACGGTCGCTGAGGGGCCGGGCGGGGAGCAGCGGCGGCGGCCATGGGCGAGACCGAGAGGCTTTATTATGTGTACAGCTGCGACCTGGACATCAACGTGCAGATGAAGATGTGAGTGAGCGGCGTCGGGGCTCAGTGGGAAGCGGCCGCTGCCGCGCTGGGGGCGAACCGGGCCGCCTGCCCCTTGGCGGGGTGCGCTGGTGCCGCAGCCCAGCGGTGCCCGGGGACAGGCGGTGCTGGCTCAGCTCCGGGTGCTGCGTCCCTGCCAGCGTCTCGGCCCGCGGGGAGGCGACGGGACGGGACGGGGCGGGCGCGGGGCCGGGCTGGAGCTGTGCTGCCGACGCGTGTCAGGCGTGCCATGTCTCCAGGTGCTGCAAGGCGGCGATTGTCAGTGCAGGCTCCCATAGCCTCTCACCTGTCATAGAATCACAGGTTGCTTTGCGTTACAAGGCACCTTTAAAGGCAATCCTGTTACACCCCCTACCATGGGCAGGTTCACCCTCTACTATGCCGTGTTGGTACCAGCCCCGTCCAGCCTGGCCTTTAACACTCTCTGGGATGGGGCAGCCACAGCTTCTCTGAGCAACTTGTGCCAGTGCATCCCCCCCCCCACAATAATTTTTTTTTTTTTTTTTTTCTTTAGCTACTCTGTCTGAAGCCATTTCCCACCCCCGCCCCACCCTGTCACTACATGCTTTTGAAAATAGTCTTGCCCATTCTTTTCTGTAAGTTTGCTTCAGGAACCAGAGGGCCACCACTATGTCACAGCTCACACCTAGTGTTAAGGGAAGGAGATAAACTGATGACACTCTTCCTGCTTGTTTCCCTGTTCCTGTGAAAGCACGGTGCTCTTAGGGGAGTGTTTTACTGCAGGAAGATCCAGGTGCTGCAGCATGTAAATATATTCCTACCTGAGCATGTGGAAGCACTTTTGTTGAAGCTGGAGTTACCACACAGTGATGTAATTTTTGGTTTGTTTTTTAAGTTACTTTTCTTCATCAGAGCAATGAGAAGTGTGGCTGATTCTCAAATGTAGCATGCCCAATGTTGGTACGTTAAAGAACATTCCACTTTTCTGGCAAACTATCTTGGAGAAGCTTATTAAGGGTTGTTTAACTTCTGAACAGGTGATGGTAGTGGAAGGTGGCCCTGCTCATGACAAGGGTTGGAACTGGATGATCTTTAAGGTGCCTGCCTGCCTACACTATTCTGTGCCATCAGGAGTCAGATTCATGTGACCTCTTTGATAGTTCATTCCACCAAACAAAACTAAAACTAACTTTTTTTTTTTGTTTTAGAACATAGAAGTGTATATCATCCTTAGAATGTGTAGTGCCAGGTCCATGCAAGTAACTTGTTTATTTACTCTGAAATGGTATTGTGGAAACAAATAGATTTTTGGTTGGAGGATTGATCTTACATGTTTTCTTATCACGACCACCTCAATTCTTGTTTGTGTGTTTGTTTGTTTGTTTGTTTGTTTGCCTTAATTTGTGCATCCACAGACAGATATCTGATGTCCATGACTGTTTTCATTGTGGTATAGCTGAAGCCTGAGAAATTCCATCAATTCCTCTTAACAGTAACATTGTGCAAAGGGCTGCAAGGCTTTAACCAAATTTTGTTTGAACAGTCTGCTTAAGTGAACTTTATTTTGTTGCGGATTTGAGAGATGATTGACTTCCAAAACCAGTCATACATTTCATAGATCTTAAAAGTTAAAGATTTACTTAACATAATTGTTTTGGGTTTTATTTTCCAAATAATATTTGGAGCACATGTAATCTGATGTTTGGTTTGTGTTTTTTAATAATAGCAGCATATGTCTTCTCATTTTTTGTTGTCCTACTTAAGGTCTGTCTGAGAATCCACAAGTTGTACTAGAAGAATTTACTTCCATTTAAAAGACAAACAAGTAATTCTTGCCGTCCTTGCTCTTGCCCCCACCCCCATCTAAATCAGTACAGTAATACATTCCGTGTTTGCTCAGCATTTCACATCCTGAGTTCCTCTCTGGTGTTTGCATTTCACTACAAGCAAATAATGCAAAGTGAGAATAGCCTCAACACTGGGTAGTCTAAATATAAGCTATGGAAATGCAATAGGATTTCTACTACATATGGAATAAATTCTGGTTCATTTATGTTTTCCCCTTTTCCTCCTCCCCTGCCCTCTCGCCAACAGAGGAAGTCTGGAAGGGAAAAGAGAGCAGAAAAGCTACAAAGCTCTCTTAGAAGATCCGATGCTGAAGTTCTCGGGACTGTACCAAGAGACTTGCTCTGACTTGTATGTAACTTGTCAGGTGTTTGCAGAGGGGAAGCCTCTTGCTCTTCCAGTTAGGACTTCCTACAAGGCTTTTAGCACTAGATGGAAGTAAGTGGCTTGCCTTTTATTTCATATTCCTCATAGTTAGTGGGGCATCAAGTATTTGTTTCTGGCAGAAAGATTTGTTTTATGTTGTCTTCTTTAAACTGGCTTATGTTTATTCAAGTGTCCCTATGGTTAGTGTTATCCAGCCAGCACAAAACCAACCTTTTTGTCTAAAGGGTAAGTGATAAAATTGTTATTTGTGTCTTGGGTGCGTCTTGCTACTTAAGTAACTTCTGGGGCCTAGAGTGATACATTTTCATCCTCTGAAAGCCTGATCCTTGCTACTCCGTCATCAAGCCAGAATATTTTTCTTTTGGTCTGTAGCCTTTTAGTAATGCTCCAGACAGGTGTTTGAGTGGTTAAATCCCACAGGAAAACAGTCCATCTGCCCTAAGAAATTTTTATTATGGGGAGAATCTGGCCTGTCTAAACTAATAGAGAGTAACTTGAATCGTAAAGGTTTATGACTAATAAATAGTGTTTCTCTGCAGCTGGAACGAGTGGTTGAAACTGCCTGTGAAGTATCCAGACTTGCCTCGAAATGCTCAGGTGGCTCTGACCATCTGGGATGTGTATGGACCTGGTAAAGCTGTTCCTGTGGGAGGAACAACAGTCTCGCTCTTCGGAAAATACGGGTATACTGCTTTTTCTTCTCTGATGCACATCTGAAGCTCACTTGTGAATAGTAACGTAGCATGAGTTATGAGAGATAAGTTTTTAAATATTTTCTGAACTAGGTAAACAGTTCCATGTTTGAAAAATCAAATGCATAGGTGATTTGCTCTACTTATTCCTGAGGGTAATTTCACACTTGCTGCAGTGTTGTATAAAAGAAGTCTTCTGTATAACACCTTTTTTTTTTTTTTTTATGATCTACAAGCTTGGATTTTAAGATGGCAAGTGCTGACATTATTTCACATCTACACCCTTGTAATGCATGGATGCCAGTACTGATTACTTAAAAAAAATATTTAATTGGCTTGCAATTAGGCTGTGAATGCACTGCTATTTATAAGGAGTACAACGTCACTCAATAAATCAACACTTTTCAAAGTTATTATACTAAGATCCAATAGAGGGTGTGTTCAGTGAATTTGTGGACGGTAAGACTAAGGAAGGATTATAGGTGTGCTGCAAGGATCTTACCTAAGAGGAGACTGAAAAAATAGGTTATGGTCTAAGAAATATTATGAGGCACAGGTGCTTTTTTGCAATTGATTGTTATCACCTACGGAGAGGGGAGCAGCTGCCCAGGAAAACAGAGGAACAGACTTGTAGTTTAGAGTGAATCTTAAATTTTGTGTGGTTCAACATCGTGGTGCTCTTGTGAAATGTGCAGACAACATTGACTACATAAATGGTTTACAAATATGTGCATCAGAGACACTGCTGTATGCTTTTCCTTTTCTTATCCTTTCCTTTTCCACTCAGATGGGGTGTGTTCTATTCTTTCTAACCAACTTCAGTCAAATTTCTGACTACTGGGACTCTGTATCATTGAATGTCTAGCAAATAGGCATGATGGAGGAAGTCCTGCCTAGTCAGGCTGAAAAAAAAAGAATGTAAGAACATTTTTCTAGTATGTACATACTGCTGGAAAGTGGGGAGCAATAGCCTGTTTTGTCTTGCTAGTGGATGAGAAGTAATAAGGTTAGACTGAAGTGCAGGAAAAGTTTAGATTATCATTAGGAAAGCTGCTCTAATGATGCTTGAATGCAGAAAGTGAGTGTTGAGTGAGGTTGTATCTCTCTTATTGAGGATACCTCTTTAACAAAAAAGAATGACATTGCCTTAAGGCAAAAAATTGAATGTGATCAATTGGACTGTGCCCCAAAGACTGCTGGTAGCTGTTAAAGCATTAAAGCACAGTACCTGGAAAAAGATAAGAATAAATTTCATTTGTAAGTCTTATTTCCAGCATGTGGAACTTGGATGAAATAGATGGACAGAAACCAAAAAAAAAGTTTGAATTTTGTAGTTTTTAAATGAAAACGCATGTAGTAGTATTCCACAAAATGATGCGTAAATTCAAGTTCAGATGATCTTTCTAATTGTTCTAACGGTTCACTTTTTAAAATGTTCCTGTCAGTGGTATTTACCTCAAGTTGTTAGAGTTAAGGGGTCAGCTCTTATTGGCAAAAGTAATGCACTTGATTTCTTAGAGCACCTTTTATGGATGGATCAGCACAAATATGCAAGGTAAGCAAGGTTTCGCAGAGAAAAGATGTGGTCAGTTACCCTGCAAAGTTCTGTTCACTGCACACTTTCAATTATCAATTCAATTTCAAACATTGACAGAGAAAGTGATGTGTGGAGAGTTGTGGCATTTTTTACTTGGTGTGTTTTGTTGTTTTTTTTCTTATTTGGCAGCTCAGAAGGCTGCTTTATGTCCGTTGACCTTCAAATGAAACTCAGGTAGTCTTTTAGTTGATTTTTTTATACTGGCAGACCTAGGGTTACTGTTATAATTTGCAAGTCAAGATAAATCCTTTCTGCTTCATTACAAATAACAAAACTATGAAGGTCAAGCTTTCTCCTCCGTTTGTGTTTGTACCACCCCACTGACTATGGGAATTACCCATTTTTCTTCCACTTGCCAAATAAATTATCTATGACTTCACAATTCTCTTCTAAACTCCATGTGCCAGTAAAATAAAGGCTGTAGAGAACACAAGGTGCAAGGCACTTTTGCAGTAGATTTCCATTATGCAATTTTGCAATTTCAACAAAGGAAGCCACTTCATTTTCTTGCAGCTGTTGCTGAACTTTGATTCCTACAGCTGCATTATTTTGAATTTGCTGAAGTGATTCTGCATTTTTCCGTGCAGTATGTTTCGACAAGGAATGCATGACTTGAAAGTCTGGCCCAATGTAGAAGCTGATGGCTCTGAGCCTACCAAAACTCCTGGGAGAACCAGCAGCACAATCTCTGAAGATCAAATGAGCCGGTTGGCAAAGGTAATGGAATAGCAAGTAACCTTTAAAATGTATGTGACAAGCATGCACCTCACTGGAGAGAAATGAAGACAGCTTCCTGTGCTGTTTTCTCATGTGAGAGCTCTCTTCCTTTGCTTATTTAGGTGTTTCACAGGATTTTTATAAATCAGTAAAGCAGATCATAGTTAATTGCTTCTGAAGTGTTTTTTTAGAAAGCCTTCTAATACACATAGCATTCTGTTGGAACAGCTTAAGATCTAAATTCATTGTAAAGAATGAAAACATGAATATGCCTTGAGGATGCTTAAAGCCAAAATTCCATCAGGTTTAATAAGAGCATCTTCTAACGGTGACTTGTGGGGACAGTTGGGTTTCTTTCAGAAGCCATCCATTAGCTTTGAGGCTGTCTGGTGTAGTGTTCAGAAGTGTGTGACATACCTCTACTTTAGAAAGAACTTGCGTAGAACTGCAAAAATTAACCCAAGTTTCATTCATTTAAGCTCATTAATATGTATATTAGTATTTTCGCCTCCACGCTTTTGATGGCAGAGTATATTCTTGCCTTCAAAACTACTGGCGTTGATCAGCTGTTTTACTAGCTGATCTCTGATTGTTCAGGAAAGCTTAGCCTGAGCTTTCCAAACTGCTCAGTCTACTTACTCAGTGAGCTTTCTTCTTAATCTTGGTCTCCCAGGTTTTATGCAGACCTTTGTGGGATTCCCAGTGAAAGACAGAACCGTTTTCTCATCTAGAGATTTATAACAGTGATAAACTAACTTTCATTTAAGGGTCTATGTTTTATTAGTGCCATTTGCACTGAATTTATAATGGAAAGCTCATTAAAGCAGTGGTGCCCCATTTCTTGATCATAGTAGAATAAATGCCCTCTGGCCTAAGGAATCTCTGTAGAGAGACACTAAATATCAAGTCTTATTTCCTGTTCATCACATGGTTAAATGATGGATGCAATAGGTTTCTGAGAAAGGCTTTGAGAGTGTAGGCTGTTCCTTTCATGTTAGTTCTGTTATGCAAACATTACTATTCACCCTCTCTAGCTCAAAAAGCACAGATAAAGTAGAGTACTTCAATCTTAAAATAGCTCATTCTGTTTTAGCCTGTTATTTTGGCATTTGGAAGACATGGTCCTGAGGGATAGGAGGGAATTCTTTTGCATCCCATTTGAGAATTGTAGTTAGTGGCTAATAGAAAGCTGATAGCATCACTGCCCCCATTCTTGTCTTCTGGAAGCTGTTTTGGGAGATGCTAATTTCTGAAGGAGGAGTGTTTTCACTGATATTTTGTTGTAGTCCTTTTTATAAAACTATTTTACCATTAGATGCTAGGGAAATTAGTAGGGTTTCTAGGGAGTGTGTCTGTGGGAGCTTTCATTTGCACAGCTGTTTACACAGGAGAGGAGGTTCTTGTGATGCGTCACTCCTGAATAGCCGTTGTTCAAAGACAATCAGCTTCAGTTTTTCTGTGACTTACTCATCAGTTTCTGAATGTCTCCTCATGCCACTCTGTGTGAAGGTATATTTAAATATAGGTAAAACGACTAGGACTTAGGTGCATACATGGTGAGTTTGTGTGGACTTTGTTGTTCTTGGTTTGTTTTTTTTTTTTCTGTTTATTGAACAGACTTGACCAGTGTTGTGGTATTGATTGATATCTGGTACCAGACCCCAAACTAAAGTCCTCCAGATAACAGGTAACTTTGGAGAAGAGCATGTGAAGGATCTTTTCTCCATCTGAAAGATAACTCTTTTCTTGACATGCTTCTGAGTTTATGTCTGTATGTGTTTTTTATTGTTACATGGAATTTATATAAAACCCGTGACTAGATGGTCAAGAAGTTGCATCCTTTTACCTTAAATAATTGATACTGTGGCAAGTTTCCCCTTTCATGTTGAGGTGCCATATGGTTGTGCTGTCACGAAACACATGAATATTGCTAGTAAAACTGCTACTGATGAAAAAAACATGGCTTTACGTTCTGGAAGCATTGTGAATGCAGATTTTTTGTGTACTAAGGAATATTAATGGGAAGAATGTGAAATATTTTAGCATGCTCCAACATGAATGACATAAGATGTTTCTCCCATGAGTGGTGTGTTAATTTATTCTACTTAAAGTACTTTAAAGTTCTTTTTGATCCATTCATTTCCCTCACACCTTCTGCTTGGCTGAATGAAATTGGATAATAATAACGTTGAGATACTATCTGAAAGGATGCATCTTACTTACTAGCAGATGATGAATGCTTCTTTCCCTGAAGGGGATACTCTAGCTTCTCTCTTATTTTGAACTTTAAATATTAGTTCAAGACAACAGTTCTTCATGTGTATCTATATGCTCACAGATCTTTCACGTCTTGTATGCAGACCTAATTAATTACTGTATTACAATTTTTTTCCTCTATAAGGGAGATTTAAAAGTTTAAACTATTAATAATTTTCTTCTGAAACATGCAAAATAGCTTCTATTTTCTTTATTCTCTAGTGCAGTAAACAAGAAAATGAACTAAGAATTTGTGGCCAAGTTTTTTTCCCCAAGACTTTGATTAGACACACTTCAGGCCAACATACTTGTGCCTGTATTATTACGACATCAGTTTAGTGAGGATTTGAGAGAGAATAATGAAACAGTACAATTGGTACAAACCCTTTACTTCTCTATCTTCATAGTCACTTTTATTTCTAGTGTATCTCTAGTGTTGAGCTGTGGAAGGTCTAGTGCACATCTGACAGACTATGCAAGTGTATCACAAGTCTTAAATCTTCTGTGCTGTTTTTTTGTACTAGTACCATCTCCAGTTCTGTGTGGAAGCAGCAGCCCACTGCTGTGTTCTCCTGCATCCAGTACCTTCATTCCTGCTGTCCTAGGTCTCTGTATATTGCCTGTCTCCTAGCTGGGCAAGAAGTGGTGGTGTCGCTGTATGGCCTGTTCACATTCAGATGCTCATGGGTGGGCAGGCTGACCACAGAACAAAGTCAGTGAAATAATGGTTGTAACCTTTCCCCTAATAAGAGTAATTTTGAGGAGTCTCTTTGCTAGTCGTTTTCTAGACAGATAGTAATTTCTTTGAGAGATGAAGGAATTTCATGTCTTCTTCTGCATCTCTTACATTCTGCAATAATTACTGATTTTTTTTTGAAGCACACTTGTCATTTCATAGCAGCTGAAAAGACGATCTTCATATTTGTGTAGTCTGCTGCTGGGTGTTTCATAAACAATTATGATAGTGTATCTGAAACTACAAGTAGTATGCTCTCATCTTATCTTCCATTCTTAATGAGTCCATTAAACAACTTTCTTGCTATTGCTGCAGCAATTTTTAAACATAGGAATAAAACTTAAGCTACTTATCAGATGACAGAGAGAGCAAGCTGTCTGTGACTTGCTCTAAAATCTTCAGTTGATCCAGTTATAGTTCCAGTCTGGAAACCTGTTTAGGTAAGGCTAACATGGGCAGGATTATTCAGTATGGATAGTTTTTTAAATACTTTATTTTTGTTTGGTTTGGTGAATTTTACTATATGAAACATAATAATACAAAAATGGGATGTGTCTTATGCGACTTTAGTTAAGAAATATGTTCCTGTTTTTGCTGTGTTAAAAACGGAAAGATGATGTGCTTGGATAGTTTTTATGGTCTTTGCTGCGATTGGTATTTTAGATAGTAGCCTTATTTTTATGGCATGGTTTGGCTGTTTACGTGGTGTGTACTGTGTTACTATGCATATGCTGTACAAGGTGCTGCTTTTTTCAGTTCCTTTATTTTTTTCCTCTGATTTCATATTAATATCTCTGTTACAACTTCGGTGTTCTTTTTCTTGCTCTGAGCAATTTAAACGTTATCATTGTGTTTTTCTCATGCAGCTCACCAAGTCTCATCGGCAGGGTCACATGGTGAAAGTGGATTGGCTGGACAGACTCACCTTTAGAGAAATAGAAATGATCAATGAGGTAAGTCATTGTACATCACGTTTGGAATTTTGGGAGGTTTTATCATGCTAATAGGAACCTTCACTTGTTTAGGAGACGTAATTCTTAACTGCTTGGGTTTTTTTCTTCAACTGCCAATGCATGTGTTAAAGGAAAAAATAATCCTTTGGAAGCTCAAAGTTGATTTTACTTTAGCAATAATGAGAATCACAGAGCAGATTGGTTTGGAAGGGACCTTTAAAAGCTATCTAGTCCAACTACTCTTCAATTAGCAGGGATATTTTCAATTGGATCAGGATGCTCTGTCCAGGCTGACCTTGAGTTTTTTGTAGGAATGAGGTTTCTACCATCTCTCTGGACAAGGTGTGCTGGTGCCTCAGGACTCTCACAGTAAAATCCTCTCACTGCATGCCCTTGTGTAAAGTGCTTCTCCAGCTCTCCTGCAGGCGTTGGAAGGGCCTCTAAAGGCCCTGAAGCCTGCTCTTCTCTGGGCTGAACAACCCCAGTTCTCCCAGCCTGTCTCCAGAGCACTGGACTCCCTCCATCAGGTCCACATATTATTTTGTGTTGAGGTCCCAGAGGTGCATGCAGCTCTGCAGGTGGTGTCTCACAGCACAGAGGGGCAAAGTCCCCTCCCCTGGCCTGCTGCCCACCCTGCTGAGGAGCATCTCAGCACAGAGTTAGTTTTGGGGCAGCCAGTGCACATGGCCAGGTTATGTCCAGTGTTTCATCCACCATGGTACACAGCTGTCTTAGCGTGTTTTCAGCTTCAAGTGAACTTGATCATGGAAGACAGACTTTATTAATAATCTGGAGGAGTCTGGAACAAACACTGTTAGGCATGACTAATGTAGCTGTAGGATTTAGATTGTGATGGGAAACTTTTTAAGACATTTGTCCTGTTCCTTGGCTTCAGACCTGTTCAACTTTATTTTTTTAACTTCGGGTACTGCGAAAAGACATTTGTAAGTTTTCAGAAAAAATTTTTTTAAAAGAGAATAGTCTGGTAGTTTAATGCCTAAATGAGATTTTAACGCTCATTGAGCAAAATCAGCTCACACTGTTTAATTTGTTAAACTCTGTTTTTTCCTATGGCCTGAGATTTTTGTTGTCTTATTAATAACTATAGCTTTGAAAGTCAGGTTCTTTTTTTAAGTAAAATCTATATTTTTAGAAACCTCTATAAATACTTTAATTTTTTAGAAATCAGCCTATCATCTTTTTTATTGCTTTTTTTTTCTCTTTTGTTTTTTCCTCTTCACTGGTGGGAAAAGTAGAGTGAAATAAAAGTTTCTAGACTTGTGCTTTAAACAGAGAAGCACTTTGTCTATGATGGAAAGTCAAGCCATTATGAATGCATTAAATGAACTGAAATTACTCATTGTTATACTTCTTTCTTGTTTTCCACCCAGATTTTAAAGTTCTAAGCACTTTTTCTAGATAAAACATTTAAAAAATACATACATGAGCAAATCTTCCTCCGAAGATGAATAAGTTGCAAATCTAATCTTGTAGTCCAAGTTTATTTTGTCTCTTTTATGGTGTTGGTTTAAAAAAATTATTTGCTTTTTCTGTATCTTCTGTTTTTTTCTTTGATCTGCATAATTAGAGGTAATGGTTTAGAAGAAAAAAAACAAACACGAACTAACCAGTGATCCTTTGATTATTCTGCATTGCACTTTTTATACCTTTAGCCCACAGCTGGAAGCTGCTGATGAAAACAGGTTTTCATCTGTTAAGTGTAAATGTGCATCATGAAGCGGGAATGTGAGGTAGTAAGAATGTCAGGAAGGAGGTGATATGGTCTAAAGTAGTTCTATGAAATGATTAACTAAATAATTGCTACAACAGCTGATAACCTAATTAATCAGTTACAGCACAAAGGAAGTAGGGTAATTGCTGTACTGAGAATGCTGAAGATTGATGCCCTGCAATAAATGATACACATCTGTGCTGGCTCTTTCCTCAGAGGGAAAAACGAAGCTCCAATTTTATGTACTTGATGATTGAATTCCGTTGCGTCAAGTGCGATGATAAAGAATATGGAATAGTTTACTACGAAAAGGTATGTGCCCTGCAGGCTTTATGGTTGTCTTTAAAAAGCAGCATATGCACCTAAAATGAATGGGTTTTTCTGCTGAGATGAAATATTCTGCTGCAGTAGAGCAGTAGACAGCTGTCAGTGGCAACTGTTTATGTACATATAAATCAAATAGTATAGATGCAACAAGATTGCAGATGTCAGTCATTTGTGTAATAGAGTTCAAGATTACAGAATTTAACTAGTGTGAGTGATTAAAAACTTTCTGATTTATAGTTCCTTCAGTCATCCAGCAGTACTTTCCAAGTAGCTGTATGTAAATTATGACTTAGATCCGGAGGAAATATACCTGTATTGAGTGGTAACTTTATATAAGATGAGTTATTAAAACTTTGCACAGGAGCTCTGCTGGTGAACGTTTTCTGTAAAATAAACAAATATAGAAGTTTACTCTTCCCTACTGAAAATGCTGTGGAGTAATTGAGTAAAAGACTTCTGGATTGAAATGCCTTGCGTCTTTTCTTGCTGTTTATGAAACAGATCTGCAAAGCAATGCCTTTGTATTTTTCTAAAGTTAAAATTTATTGGGATGAAGGATTAATTATGAGCTTAATAGACATGATATGGTATTGGAAGGCATTATCACTCTTAAGTTCCTGTGTATTGTGGAAAGACCCACTGAGATGGAAAATGCAGTGTATCTGTAATCTGGTTTCAAATAAAATTGTTTCTTTGTTTTTTCATGTGTTTAGATTCATAAGAAGTCAGAAAGTTACTGAATAATGCAGCTTCAATGGAAAGAGAAAGAAGGTAGAAAAAGAAACTGGAGTGGTCTTGAGACCAGAGGCACTAACTATAGACAGCATTTATTCTGAGAATTTTAAAAAGCTTAATTCAGTACACAAAATGTTAACAGAATGGCAAATTAATTACAAGTATTTCTGTGTAAATTACTATTACTGGTTGACCTGGACCAAAAGAGCTGTGATCTAACTAAAAATTCTTGAAAAACTCAGTGAAAAATACAATAATAATTAGCAAAAAGTGTGATTTAAAAAAAAAAAAAAAAAAGATCTGAATCAGCTTCAACTATTTGATATATTACAAGTTAAGACTTGGGATTTCTTGGCTTTCAGGAGTATTTTCTAAGGGCACTGTTTGGTTGGAGCTTCCTTGTGGGTTTTGTGGTGGGGGGACAGTTGATTTGACTTTTTGTGACTTTGTTTTTCATTTAATTTAGTTTCTTAGTGAATTTTGGTAGTACGGGTAAAAGCGTGTCTTAGGCAACTGTGTAGGTTAGCTGTTCAGCATTTCTTTTTGGGGACTGTAGTTGAGAGTGAGACCTCTCCACACGTTTCAAATCTTTTTGTCTTTAGAGTAGTTTTTTTCGCAATGTTCCTGTACACTTATCCTAGAACCAGCAGTTGTAGAGGACTCTGCTGTTGCAAAACTATCTTGTGTTACAAGTTGCTATGAAACCTACAGTATGTCAGATTTCCCCGTGAACAAAATAAAGTTGTTTACTTCTGTGGAAATAAAGGAAATACTTGTTTGGAAAGCATAACAGAATATGATCAAAATATTAAAACTTTTTACTACTTTGTCTCTCTTTACATGAGAACATGCCATACCTTTCACAGGTGCAAGTATATGAGCATGTGGCTTTGTGTCCTCTTGGCTCTTTTCTTTTTAAAAATGAACATGGCATTCCTAAAAATGACTTGTCTCCCTTACCTCCAGCAACCTGCCATTATAGATGAATCGTTCCTGATTTACAGACACGACTTCTTTTTTTTCCGTCATTGTGGTTCTATAGATGTGCACGATACAGGAAAGATTCAGACTCCGAGCATGCATCTTTCTTTTAACAGATGTTTCTGAAGCATATTAAAAGTGCATGGAACAGAATAACTGTGAATTGGCTGCTCTTGGGGAAATGAAGTAACTGAATGTGTAATAGTACATATTAGAGCTATAACTAACTGCAGTTGAGGGATTTGTTGTTACAAAGTAGCTTTCCAACAAGTTCTTGACCCTTTTTTGGCAGCAGTAGGAAATGGTACATAAATTAGTGCCAGTTTTCTCAGTTTTGTCATGCTTCCAATTACAGTCTGCAGTCTGTGTATCGGACATTGCCAGTCCAGTGCACTGAGCATAATGAAAGTACGTTCTGTTGTCACCTGCCTGTGACCGATAGTCGAAGTGGAGATTACTTGTCACAGTTTTGTTGATATATTTGTTTTCAAGTGTTTAGGAAGAACTAGCCTGTTAAACAGCGACTGATAGGATTTGAGGTTCTTTGACTCGACATTCAATTACAATGAAGTGAGGTGGCAGTGTCTCTTTCCATGTTCTGTGTTAACTTCATTTAAATACAGTGTTCAAGACGTGAGGGATAGGGTTTGCTAGTAATGACAGCATCACTTTTGATTCTCCATTTAGGCAGAAATTCTGTGTGACTTACCAAGTACAAATAACACCAGCATTTATCACTAATGTATTTTTATGCAGGTTTCAAGTGAAACATGTCTTTGGATTGCACTGCTGCATCCAGTTTATTAAAAAAGATAAATAAATTTGATTGTCACAGGTCTTTTCATGGACTTAAAGAAAAAAGTAGTGTCTACCTCACTGGTTATCTGTCCTTTTTTTTTTTTTTGTGGGAGGGATGTTGGTTCGCATTGGTGTTACTTTAAATGATATATTGGTTAAAGAATAAGGTAAATAGAGCCTCTTTGCTTATTTATGCTCTGAAACTGATTTTTGGGTGGGCAAGTACAGAGGAATGCTGCTGATTTGGAAAATGCTGCAAATTTTGTGGACTGTCTTAAATGGACTCTAATATTTGTATAGAGTCACACACACTGACCTTATTGTAGTGAAATATCTGCAGAGCTCTGTAACACAGCAGTTTAAAGCAAGTTAGTGTTGTTTAGTGTTGATGTTGCTTTTGTTTCCTGGTGGCAAAATAGCAGGTCATCTCAGATTCTGCCTGTGCTAGGAAGTGTTGCAGCCAAGAGGAGCAGATTCACTGAGGGAAGAGGCTGCTGAAGGCCCAGTTTCTGCACCATGTTCTTGTCCTGTGGTCTTTCATCACATCCCACATGGTTGTTGGCAGTTAGAGGATGTCAGGGATTTCTGAGATTTCCATGACCTGAGCTAAAGCTGTCTACATGGGCAGGATCAGGGAAGACAGTTCAAAAGGATGCACTTGGCCAAATTAAAGTGCTAATTTAGGCACTGGTTTGGTTTAGTAAGTTTGTGTAGTCAGGGTTGTGGTGCTGCACATGTTGCTCTCAAGGTATAATGGAGAATTACAGAAGGGTAGTTAAACAGCTGACATCCTTCACAGGACAGCCAATGTCACTGTGCCTTCTTCAGTATTTCATTAAATATTCTGTTTCAAAATGTTCGCTCCTGACATCGAAACTTGTCTCTTGAATGCTTGGAAAAACTTGATTTCATGACAAGTTTTGGTTGAGCTTAAGGTTTTGTCCTGTTGTGCAATGAAACAATGGGATTGGTTTTCCTGGTGCTTGAACTGAATAGCTAGAACTTGTCAGCTTCACTCTACAGCACGATCTGACTGCATTCAAAGAGTTTAAAATAAAGAGTCATTATCATGATTCTTTTGAAATGTTCCAGAAAGAGTTGCCAGCAATGAGTGTACAAATAATTGTTTTAACATCAGTCTTGGAAAAAAAAACTCCTTAACCTTCATTTATAAACGTTTTGACATGACACACTGGAAGGCTTTTTTGTTTTGTTTTGTAAGTAAGCAAACTTTAGACAATAGGGCTTTTGTCATTCTCATCGTAGTGAGTTTTGAATTTTTAATGTCTGCCACAGACTTCCAATTGTGGGGTAAGTGCTCCACTTTTACCAGTCTGAAACCTTTCTTTTTCCAGTTATTATAACTAATTTTTATATTTTTTTTTCACTGAGGGAAAGATACAGCAAATGGGGGTTACTACTGCTTATCCCTAGAGAATCCTCATGGGACCTGGTTACTATAAAGGGTTGAATGCTTGTTATTAGGAAATTAGTAGCTTGTTGTTACTGAATCCACTCCTGTGTCAAGTTTTTCATACAGGGTTTTCATGTGAAGGTTCTAAACAGAGTGGAGACTTGTCACTGCAACACTGGAATCTTCTGTTTTTATAAAGGCAAAGTCAGATTGCAGCCTTATAGTTTAGAATTGGAAGATAAAGTATTGGTAGGTAGAAATCGGTCTGTCATCAGATGTTTATGAAAAGAAGGATTCTTCCCATGTGCAACAATTTCATTTTTTTTAATATAATTTGACTCTATGAAAATACTGTGACGTGATCTGAGATGTACTAAGCAGAGGCTTAATACAATGTCAATGCTGATCCATCACTGTGACTCCAGCCCAGTTCAGTTTACTGTTAGTGTTGCAGTGTATTTTGTTATTATGGAAATACT